>LOND01000356.1:38339-55523 GCA_014220965.1 Paragonimus kellicotti
TTATCACATAATCCGATATCTATCAGCTTCGCACGGAAACGCTGTGTGTGGCAGTTGAGCAATATTAGCTCGCAACATTTGAATAGTGTGTAGATGGCGAAGCAAATGTGTTTCGTTTTTCGAATGTTGAGCAAATCACCTCATGGAGAATTGGAAGTCAACATTACGACGACGTTGACACTCGTGATACACGCTCCGTTTAGTATGCGCTTCGTGCACAGTTCAGTTGGAATGCATAGTCCTCGAATTGGACAATATGACAACTCACTGCACTCTCCCATAGATGCGCAGGATGCAGATCGTTGGTGCGAAGTTCGGTTGGTAAATTCAGACTGTTGAATCGATAGGTGGATGTTCGACAAGAATGCTGGCAAAGTTAGTGACATCACCGCATTACCTCTTGTTCAACAAAATGTTTCCGGTGTAGTTTGGGCTTCACGAAGTTGGATGGGGTGTAGCTAACCTACACATAATCATGTTGCATGGCATGTTCGATTTCAGTCTCGTTGATCTTTGTGAGGAAGTTCCGAACAAGGTTGACGCGTCGTCGTTTCGACCATTCGGACCAACGCGTGTCCACTTCACTGTTCCACGTTTGTCCCATCAATGTTAGTTCATCGTATAACCCAGATCTGACACTTGTTAACACTGTAGTGCCTCTCAGTGTGAAGCATCGGTAAGAGATAGATGACTTCGGAATATATTCTGAAGAACGCCACTCAAGCAATCCGGACTATTCCAAGCGAGTCTTGAACTTGGTGTGAGACCAATCCCACCACTCAGCTTGTATGCACGTGGGCCACTTGCGTTACCCTCCTTTGAGTAGAATGTGAGAAAACAAACCATTATTATGACTGCACTAAGAAACACACTCCTATTGGAGTTGATAGCGGTGAACATGTCAACCAGTGCTTGTAACTGGCACTGAGTACCATCCGTCAACACCGCAAACGTATTTGCAACATGGCTAAGCAATTGTGGTCAACAGTGAATCCAACCGTATTCGTGTTTCAGCTGCTGGCACATGCACTGACCGCGATCAAATGGGAAATGTCGTTGGAACATTGTTCACAGTAATGCGTATCGGTTTCATTGTCATGTCTGATTTATTTGTGACGGTGAGTAGGACTTCACTGTATGTTTCAGAAAGATCGACATTTGCATTCATGAATGTGATGTGGAAAGTGACTGGATCCGAGTGCGGTGATTATTGCGATAGATGATGCATACATCTAGGGATGGTTAAGCAACAATCCAGCGTTGCGCCATGGCAGCTGATGAGTTTATCGAGCGATTTGCTAGGATGATAGAGAAGTGGTGAGATTTCATGATCCGCTGCAATCTGCTGTAGTATTCGTAACGTCAATTAACAGCCCAGTATACTCCGAGGGCTCCACGTCGGGTCTGAGAATGCCCACGTTCAGCTTCAGACAGACGACCTGTCTACCACATTGTTCAAGAACCGCACTCATTCCAGTGGAAGAAGCATTGGTAATTACAAGTGGTTGGTCCTTGGCAGAAAAAGGTTTCAAAACAGCGGTAGTTTTGAGATGATGAAGCATGATGTCAGAACTACTGATAGGTAGTGCCAGGATAGCCGAGTTTCTAACAAGTGTATAAACTGGCATGCGCGGTGAAATTTAGAAAGCAGTCAGCTTTCTTCTCGTCTAAGTCAGATTTCGTGAAGCAAGAAACGTCCAGCCTCCGCAACTAATCCTCCACTTATCGAGCATTGAACTGATGTATAATTGATCCAATTTCTTAATCACTGTAGATAGTGCGGGAGCGCGACGTCAGATGTTGTATTAGAATAGAACTATATAGAATAACAATCAAAAGTATGAGAATCGCGAAACACAATTAGTCACAACAACACAGAACGCGTATCGTTGAATCGTATACATCAATTTTACAGGATATTTCAATAGAAAATCAGTTGCATGAAATAGCAGACAAATCATGTCTGTCATTTTCATCACAAGTTTGTCTTTACATCCGTCGTGGGAGACAACTTCACTCTGTTACAACATAGGCTATGAATTTAGTAAACGCACAACTGTTGCTGGTCGGATTGCACCCACCGTTCACTGACCGGCACTGTTTTGAGACGTTCACAAGTTGGTGGACCTCCTACCACAGAATATGTTCCAGTGCGATTTCAGAGAGCTGTACTGATCTAAATAAGACACCGCCCGAGCCATCCAGCCGAAGTGTCAAGTTTTCTATTCAATCTCTGATGGTCAGTTCCAAATAAGTCAAGGTGAATTCGAAAATAAAAGACGATATTCTATTGACTATCTCCTGAACCAACAAACGTCTCGTTCATTCGTAAAATAATGCCAACCGGCTTGGACTTGTACATAAGGCAGAACTGTATACAGCAGATTCCAGTTATTGACTACCTGCACAAAAATGGGGAACTATACTGAAGATTCCTTATGGCGTGCACACGCAAAATACTTCCTTCAATGCAGTGCACTCGTCATTAAGCAATCTAACATGTCTTGGTTATCACATAATCGATATCCATCAGCTTCCACGAAACCTTGTGTGGCAGGAGTATTAACTCGCAACATTTGAATAGTGTGTAGACGGCGAAGCAAATGTGTTTCGTTTTTCGGTTGTTGAGCAGATCACCTTATGGAGAATCGGAAGTCAACATTACGACGACGTTGACACTCGCGGTATACGCTCCGTTTAATATGCGCTTCGTGCACAGTTCAGTTGGAAGATGCATGTCTCAATGTCTATGCACAGCGTACTCTACAAACCAGCCATCTATTAGGTTGTGTGCAAGTTGGCCTACATTCAGACGGCGAATTCATAAGAGCGCATGCCATCCGAATGATCGAAGATAATTTGTTGAGTAATCATGAAAACATCTAGGCAAGCATATGAGTGTGAGTCACCGGTCAGTCTCGGAATACAGAAACAGGTTGGAAATCTCGAACATGAATCGGGAGCGTTGTTCAAACATTCAGTAGAATACAAAATAACGGTGACAAGAATGATGATGCTACTAACTGTCTAATGTAATAGAAGACGCAAAATAAGTTATCAATTTCCCTTACACTAACATGAGACGGATACAATTGGATTCAAATATTGATGCACTATGGATTTCGCACATGCATGTCGCACAAGTTGGAACCGGACATTAGATAGCCGAGCAGCATTCACTCACTCAATGTTGAATGTGACGAAGGAATGGATGTGTCTGTCCCTATCTCGTCATAGTGAACGCAGAGAAGTTGAGCAGCAGACGGTGCATTAAGTTGCGATGGAGACAACTTTGCTGATCGAATTTGTGTTCGGGAGGCTGGCTGAATCCGTGTAGAAATACAAGCAGCCTGTTAACAATTATGATATTCAGCTTGTTGAAGCCATATTCAGACAAATTGCGCATATGCTGCATGAATAAATCATCCATTCGTTCCGGGTTTGATGAGTTCGCATTTTACTTGGTGCACATAGAAAACCGGCATACTAGTGTGATTGATTACCGATCCGCTCATGAGATATCGCGCTTCGATTGTGTGATGGTAGTGATTCTCGGAAACTATCTTTCAATTGTTGGTATATTTTTGCCGTTGTCATTGCGGACTGAAGCAGGCCGTTACAGTCAGCACACATCACTAATTGCCACTGTGTTTTATAGGAAATGGGAGACGTGTGTTATGTAATATTGTGGCTGATGGTGATCCACATCACATAGATGTCCGCGTTGAATAGAGCATTTTATGCGGAAGCAGCTGAACTCACAATTTTATCGTGATTGCATCGGAACCGTACAGAATAACGATCACACAAATGAAAATCGCAAAATACAATCAGACTTGACACCACCTAAATTATATTGTTGAATTGTACGTATGCTTCGCTCAGGATGTCGGAAAAGTGGAACAGTGGCATAACACAAGAATACAAAGCATGTTAGACATGTTCAGCATATTCGGCACACATTGAATGAAAATGAGGATATCTGTAATTCCGTCATGGTTGGATTGCAAGCATTCGTTTGTTCAGACTACCGGTCCTTCGAACGTTTCGTGTACTTCATCAATGTTGTTTGCTTCGAATACAACAGGATTATCTATAAACGGTTCACTAGAATGCGAAACAACAGGGTTTATGTTAACAGACTGACCTCTACAGTTGGAGGCAAACGGTCACCATGTCCTCGATGGCAGTAGAGGTCCTCCAAGACAAGAATAGTGACCATGCGATCAACGTAGGGAGAAATCAATATTTCATCAGCAGTTGTTTCTACACGATCGAGACTCGTACGCAGAGAACGAGATCAGATGAAATCTGCGAGACTCCTCCCAGTTGGCGAATATGATGCCTCTCTGTATTGCATGAAGAAAATTACTCACGCCTCTGTCAAGTTTCGCAGATGAATTTGGAGTTAAAGAAGTAATGGTAGACTCCAGCGTGCGTACGGAATTTCCTGCAAGTCCATTGGACTGTGGATGTCGATGAGCAATAGACAAATACCAACGTCCAAGTCCTTCGATCCATTCCTCCAGAGACTTGACAATGAAGTGCGTACCACTGTCGGTGACCGAAGCAGCACGCACATACTCGCGGCAGAATATTTTCCTCAAAGCACGTTGTGTGCAGTCTGCACGCGGCGATGGAGTTGGAATACCTCAAGGCCATCTGAAGTAGGCAATAATAATACCTAAGGCATAATATTTTCCCAGAAATGGACCACAGTAGTTGGTATGAACCGTCTGAAATGTTCAAAACTCAACAGGCTATGCAAGCCACCGTGATTGTTTCGTATGTAACTTGTGTGTAGATTTTGGTACGATTTTATGCAGTGTGTTCAACAATTCATTCCTCATTCCGACCACCAACAAGATAAGCGTGCAAACAAATTCATCGTATGAACCAACCGACATCCAGGATTCAAGTTCCACGCGGACATGAGATCTTGGAGTCGGTGGAATTACAGCACGATCATCAAACATGGTGATCCGATTCCGGAGTAATGGACAAACTTTCACGACGACAGTAAAATGCAGGAAATCTGCACCGCTCCCATTGTGTGCAGTCCACGTTCTTGAGGTAGAGGTGACAGGACCAAGGAATTAACGGAATTCACACGTAGTGCATCCTTTTTACTCGCGGTGGTTGAACTAGTAAACAGTCACAGTCGTAAGAGTTTGAGTCCAGTGACGGAATTTCGGATGGGTAATCAACATGGGAATTGTTGTGCACTACGCTGAATAACTGTGTAATTGTAGCCACTGGAAGCAACAATCCAGCGTTGCGCCATGGCAGCTGATGATTTTATCGAGCGATTTGCTAGGATTATAGAGAAATGGTTAGGTTTCATGATCTGTTGCAATAGTATTTGTAACGTCAATTAACAGCCCAGTTTACTCCGAGGGCTCCACGTCGGGTCCGAGAATGCCCACGTTCAGCTTCAGACAGACGACGGGGATGCATGTTACAGGTCTACCACACTGTTCAAGAACAGCACCTATTCCAGTGGAAGAAGCATTGGTAATTACAATTGGCTGGTCCTTGGCAGAAACGGTTTCAAAACAGCGGTAGTTTTGAGATAATAAAGTAAATAACGAAGTGTTTTCTCGTGGTTAAAATCTTTGATGGGTGGCGTATCGGAAATGAAGTGGCACACTGAGCGAAATTCGGAATAGAACGCGAGTAGTATTGGAGTGCACGCAACGCAGGACGAAGTTCATGAGTATTCGTCAATGAGGGTGCATTTACCAGTGGGGCCGAACGTTGTAGATTCTGGCTTGTAGCAAATGCTATGAACAACGTAACCAAGACAAGAGAGAGGAAAACGAAGATATCATACATCTTCGGGGTAGTGGCCACGTTGAATCTAGAAACATGGTTTCAGCATAGAAAGTGGACGATAATCATGGGTAAACTCACCATAAGCACACAAAGTAACATGATCCCGATATGTTTTGATTGTCGCCTAATGGATTGATTGCAGAGAACAACCTCCTTAGTCTTCGTAAATGCTTTTACATCCACATACTGTTCACATGCTCTGCGGATAACCTGGACTCTTCGACCATGATGCAAGAGAAGTGACTGTTGTAATTCAGGCAAGCTAATACCAGCATTCAATCGATCACGCAACTGATCCTTTAACTGGATGCAATATTCGCCGATCGATTGAGATTTTGACCGATCAGCACATTGAGCTTGGCTTTCGCAACCGTTCGAAAATTCACTGGTTTAAAGTGTAAGAACAGTATTTTTTCAGCATGAGATCAGAACTACTGACAGGTAGTGCCAGGATAGCCGAGTTTTTTACAAGTAGATAAGCTGGCATGCCGGTGAAATTTAGAAAGCAAGCAGCTTTCTTCTCGTCTAAGTCAGATTTCGTGAAGCACGAAACGTCCAGCCTCCACAACTAATCCTCCACTTCTCGAGCATCTGAATTGATGGATAATTGATCCAGTTCCTTAATCACTGTAGATAGTGCGGGAGCGCGACGCCAGATGTTGTAATTAGAATAGAACTATATAGAATAACAATCAAACGTATGAGAATCGCAAAACACAATTAGGCACAACAACACAGAACGCGTATCGTTGAATCGTATGCATTAATTGTACAGGATATAATAGAAAATCAGTCGCATGAAGAGGCAGACAAAGCACGTCTGTCATTTTCATCACAAGTTTGTCCTTACATTCATCGTGGGAGAAACTTACTCGGTTACAACACAGGCTATAATTTAGTAAACACAACTGTTGCTGGTCGAATTGCACCCACCGTTCACTGACCGGCACTGTTTTGAGACGTTCACAAGTTGGTGGACCTCCTACCACAGAATATGTTCCAGTGCGATTTCAGAGAGTTGTATTGATTGAAAGCAGACACCACCCGAGCCATCCAGCCAAAGTGTCAAGTTTTCTATTCAATATCTGATGGTCAGTTCCAAACAAGTCGATGGTGAATTCGAAACAATGGAAAACAACTGAATATTCTATTGACTATCTCCTGAACCAACAAACGTCTCGCTCATTCGTGAATTCATGTCAACCAGCTTGAACTTGTACATGAGGCAGAACTGTATACAGTAGATTCCAGTTATTGACTGACTGCACAAAAATGGGAACTATACTGAAGATTCCAAATGGCGTGCACATGCAACATACTTCTTCAATGCAGTGCACTCTCATTAAGCAATCTAACATGTCTTGGTTATCACATAATCCGATATCTATCAGCTTTGCACGGAAACGAGAAAACGCTGTGTGTGGCAGTTGAGAAGTATCAGCTCGCAACATTTGAATAGTGTGCAGATGGCGAAGCAAATGTGTTTCGCTTTTCCCGGTCGTTGAGCAGACCACCTCATGGAGAATTTGAAGTCAACATTACGACGGCGTTGACACTCGTGATACACGCTTCGTTTAGTATGCGCTCGTGCACAGTTCAGTTGGAATGCATAGTCCTCGAATTGGACATATGACAACTCACTGCACTTCTCCCATAGATGCGCAGGATGCAGATCGTTGGTGCGAAGTTTCGGTTGTGAACTCATATTGTTGAATCGATAGATGGATGTTCGACAAGAAGAATACGCGCAAGTGTAGTGAGCATCCACATTACCTCTTGTTAACAAAATTTTCCAGTGTATTCGGGCTTCCCGAGTTGATGGAGGTGTAGCAAACCTGCACATTATCATGTTGCATGGCATGTTCGATTTCAGTCTCGTTGATCTTTATGAGATAGTTCCGAACAGGGTTGACGCGTCTTCATTGACCATCGAAAACGCGTGTCGACTTCACTGTCCACGTTTGTGCCCATCAAGTTAGTTCATCGTTAACCACACATCTGACACTTGTTAACACCCTATGTGCCTCTCGTCATGTGGAAGCGTCGGTTAGAGATAGATGAATTCGAATATATTCTGAAGAACGCCACTCAAGCAATCCGGACTATTCCAAGCGAGTCTTGAATTTGGTGTGAGACCAATCCCACCACTCAGCTTGTATGCACAGTGGGCCACCGTTCGTTACCTCCTTGGTAGAATGTGAGAAAACGAACGATTATCATGACTGCACTAAGAAACACACCTATTGGAGTTGATAGCGGTGAACATGTCAACCAGTGCTTGTAACTGGCACTGAGTACCATCCGTCAACACCGCAAACGTATTTGCAACATGGCTAAGCAATTGTGGTCAACAGTGAATCCAACCGTACTTCGTGTTTCAGCTGCTGGCACATGCACTGACCGCGATCAAATGGGAAATGTCGTTGGAACATTGTTCACAGTAATGCGTATCGGTTTCATTGTCATGTCTGATTATTTGTGACGGTGAGTAGGACTTCACTGTATGTTTCAGAAGATCGACATTTGCGTTCATGAATGTGATGTGGAAAGTGACTGGATCCGAGTGCGGTGATTATTGCGATAGATGATGCATACATCTAGGGATGGTTGACATTTTCTTGCCATTTCCGGAACTGCCTGAATTCAGAAGGACGATCCCATTTGTCGCACTCGGAATATTTCTTGCACACAGGCGAATGTTGAGAGTAGTTGAACGCGTAAGGATGACGATCTGGTGAGGCGCCAAACCATGTTCTTGCGCCTCCAGGTATGTTCGCACACTATATATAATTTAATTATTATATAATAACACTGCAGTTGTTCTGCGATGAATGAAGTATTTTTTCTCCACAATTGCAACACCAAACATATCACTAACAACTGCTGACATTTGCCTCCGCCCCATCCCTGTGATATACTCCATTGCATGAGCTTTCTCCAAACAGGTTACAAGAGCAGTCTTCTAAGGTGAACTTTCCACCATGTTCGCGAATCAATCATGGTGCATACATTTGTTTTATTTCACGTTAGTTGCAGTTATTCGCATGAAATTTTTAAATGCATGAATTCAACATGCACAGCTGCTAGAGACCAATATCAAGATTTCTGTCAACAAAAACAGGTTAGGAAATGGATATTAATGGATTGAAATTGCCACAATCGTAACTTGAGAGACGTTAGTCTCTTTTGATGTTCCGCGAGTTAACCAGAATTCTGCCAGACTTCGACAGTACCTAATAAAGAATATTTGACTAGCAAATTTCCTACGGATCGAAATTCATGTTGTAAGGGATCAGACAAGCAGATACAGAGATGAGAATCAGGAATATGGGACTGCTGATTAACTCGAACGCCGCAACGTCAACACACAGGTTGATGTTGACGTCTGATAGCCAGAGACACAGCAAATTAGAGGATGTCTTCCAGACTGGTTCGAAACATCACAGAGGATGCCTCACGAACATTGGCTCTGTGTTCTGCTTGGATTGAGTGTTTCTCTGCGGATGACGCTCAGTGCCGTCCGTCGGCCACTGCACGCGTGCCTGCAGTCTGCAGATGTGTTTCCGGCCACTCGGGAACGTGTTGCTGGATGAACGAAGTTTGATGGTGGCCTGTTCTCTCAATGTACCTTACATTGCAGCAACGCGAATATTTGTATAAACAATGAGATGTGACATAAGTAGGCTGCTTTGTAGCCGGAAAGACCGGTACGGCTCTAGTATGCCGTAATATACTAATAATACTACTAATAATAATACTAATATATACGAGAAACAATTCCATGCGAACAACTATCTTCACATCTCAGAAACCCTACCTCATATATGAATTCGCGAAAATCACCTAACATTCCACTTCATTTTGTGACGTTTCGTTCTTTCTCCAACAAGTTTGAACGCCCCTTTTTTCCATGGAGGAAGAGGGTTTTGGTGATATGGGTATCGTGAGACTTGAAAACTCAACCTCTTACGAGCTAGAGCTGTTCACCCGTTTATTGGGAAGTTTGTGGAGGAGAATAGCGATTAAATATCTGTTACATTTTCTATCAAAATAACTTTTCGGAATTATTATTACAGTGGGATTATTTTTATAACCAATGTATCTATCTGTTGTTGCTCAAAAATGTTGCGATGACAAATTGTTAGATTGATACTTTGAACATCACAGGTAGTATGGTAACTGTTGCTCGGCATATTGAACTTTGTCATGTTGATAATTGCGTATACTCACGGTTAGAAAACACCTAACGGTATATCTAGCTTGCTTGAGGTCATCTGCGTTCAACGCACGAATTCAGAGGCGAACATTTGTTGTTTCAGAACGAATATCGACAAATAAACGACCGTCTGCCTCATGTAATAAATACAGACAACCCGTCCACCTGGTGGTGTCAACAATTATATACTACTTTTGATTTTTATGGGCACCGCACTGATGAGGTACTCATTGTTAGATAAACAGAGATTGAGAGTGTAGTGGAGCGCGAGGGCTTAAGTGATTGAGTAAGGAAATTTCAACTTCTGTCTGAAATACGAAAAATATTCTACTCAGTTATCAACTCATTGGTCTTGACGCTTGAAGTTTGAGAAAGGCAATGCCACCTTAAGGTTCTATCTAATGAAATGAGATGAAACAATTGGTGTAGATATGCAATACCGAAGTACCCAAGCAGTGCCTTTGCTAGGTCTGATGACCCCATCCACGCCGAAAGAGTCGAACGCATGGCCAGTGTTTGAACTCCACAGTTCTGCGTCATTCGAACGAAGTCACCGCGTTTAAAACATAGCAACTAAAATAACTTCCTTCGGTGTTACACATCCTTTCTTTGGAGGCTTGGATGGATTTGTCATCTGTGCTGGACTTACAAACAGGCATGTAGCCACCAAAATCCCAGATTAGTTTTCTGGAGGGAGTTTGGACACCACCTAGGCGATTACGATGGAAGTGAGTACAGCCGTTATAGGGAGGATGTGAAGCCTTTTGCGCTGATTGGATGTGTTGTGCTGTTTGTTAAGTATTGGCGAACAGACTTTGTTGAACCATTAATCACCTGATGTCTGGACGTTGGTTAGTTGAACAGTGGTTTGGTAAAAATGGTGCGTGTGCTTGACTACTACTGTTTCCTCGATGGAAGACGTGCGATAGAGAAATAAAATTTTCCTTCGGCTGAATAGAGAGAAAGTTCGTTTGGAAATAGATACTGCTTTCAATTCAAATTTATACTGTTGTCCTGCACATCACGAGAAATCCGCCCATTGACTCAGTTTTGGTGTACGATGTGAAGCTGCAACAATCTCGTCCATATGACACAGCAATTTTTGGATGCAAATCAAACATTAAATTAGGACGAACTATATGTGTTCACTCTATCAGGTAAATGCACCTGCAATTTTATTCAGCCGAAATTAACCGAACAAAATGTGTTAATGTTTTACTGCGACAACTCTAACATATTCGTACTGTACAACGTCCATGTATTGACAAGTTGTTTACAATCAACCGATTGGTCTTTATGTTAACAACGCAGCTTCTGCAGATATAGTGCAAGGTAAGTTTCCGATGCTTTTAGCTCACGAAGTATTCATGTGGACTACTTCATCGTATGCGGCCTACGGCTGAATCCCCGCAATATCGAACAAGGCTGTAAGATGAATGATGGCCTCTTTGTTCAAATGCGATTGAATGTGGTGAGCTCGTATCATAAAATGAAAGGAGAACACGTGGCCTGTCACTCAGATCGTTTCCCTGCTACCAACCGTCATCATGCTCCAGGGGTTAATTGCACATCTGTACCATGTTTGGTTTTGGGTGAGAACGAACTTATGCCCGTGTATTTTTTCTGATATTCCGGTTAATTTTATGTCTTATGTTGTACCTCCTTGTCCCCAACGCAGGTTCTAGGGGGAGCTGCAGGGTGAGTGTTTTTATTTACTTCAACTGGCAGTATCAGCAAAAGCACCTGGTGAACCGTGCACATTGCCATATGTACGTAAAGACAGCAGCTTCGAAAGGTACTTCATCAAATGTCACCTAAAACCACCTTTAACTCGTTGCATTTATCACCAGCAATCTAACCTGCCTTGAATACTACGTAGTTATTACTGACAGCACAACATTAACTATCATAATGTTGATGGACGGGAGATATGCAATGTTCATCAACTTAACCTGACTGGATTCAGTGTATGAATCAGTCGTCATGCACACACCGCACCTGCTGATCATAGGGCAGGAAAGTGGTGAATATAATCATTGATAAAGATATTTGCTATGGTGCGTAATAAGTGCTACGATCTTTGTGAATATACTAACTATCCAATGGTTATGTTTCACTTCAACAATATGAAGAGAAACAGAGAATTGAAGAAGCAACACCACTTTAGTGATTACAAGCCTGAAAGTAACTTCGTTCAGGGCATAATAACGGACTACAGATACCATTTACTTCAAGCCTATTGCTGAATTGACTGCAACTTGTTTGTCTGAGTTATATCAAAAATATGACTAACAAAAACGTTCCAGGGATTACTGGCAATTATTCTGCTTGATTGCCTTGAATATCGTAGGCTGTTATAGTGCCCAACAATTACAGCAAATAATCGCGCAGCTACCTCCCAGTTCAATGGCTTTTAGGCTTTTCCGCTCGGAAGCGCGTCCTAACTATTTGCTGTATGATAAAATTCATACATGTTTCAAGTTTACCAAATAGAACTGTCCAGAAGGAAGCTTTGTCGAGTTGGCGAACAACCAATGAATGTATTGGAAGAAAATCTTATCTTACAAAAGCGGTGAGGTGGAAACAATGATGTCACTCCGTCGGTTTGTATCCATCCAGTCGTGAAATATTGGGTGATCATTTGGATAAATCACTTCAATAGTGCATCTGGTATATTGGAACGTCAAGTGCTATCTGACCTGTTTTGAATATGCATAGAATACGACATCGAACAATGAATAGGTTTTCACTGGAAATAGCTGTAAGGGATGAAGTTCCCTTAGGTTCGGCCTCATCAGCATATATTTTCTCAGCCCACTACCTAACGGAACTTCGGAACACCAATTGAAAGTCTTGCAATCATTTATGTTTTCAACCTGCTGGAACACGGTTTTTGAATCTTGGAATTGAACCATCGTCTTTGCAATTCAACGAAATTTTATACGAGCAAACGCACGTATACTAAGAACCAGCTAGCAAGTTCATATGGTGCATATCTCGTTTGTTCCTACCTCATTGTTTCTCAGACGTCACCTGCACTACTGACAGAAATGTTCTAGTACCCAATGCACTGTTAGGAACCCATGTTCCGCCAATTCCTCAGCAGAGAAACAAAACAACAAGTGAAAGTTGCGAACTGCCAGCCAAAAGACCTGAAAAACTGGTCACGTCTTCTGAGCGGATTATACCAATCGATGCTTGGAAGATGTCCAGTTTACTTTTATCGCTGTAGTCACTCATATCTTATACAATTTCCCTAAGCTAGTTTTATCACCAGCTAGGTCAATGTATTTCCTAGAATTGGGACCACCTCAACGTCGAAGGAACAGAACGTACATTTCACCCCTTAAATTTCGGAAACTGCTTTCTGTTCAGGGCGTCACGTGATGATTCAAACGAAAATTTATTTGTGACTTATGCTCAGAGAAAGTTGGCATTCCACCGTGTGATGGCTTGAATACATCAATGAAATCAAAGAATATCAACTGCAGCATAACGCTTCGAATGCAAGTGGAAATATTGTGCCTGTCAGAATAGCACACCGTAACCAGAATTACAGCATGTGGTCGGAAACTCGTTGACCTCATTAACAGTGTGAAGAATTTTGGTCCGTTTCCCCGCAAACCGCACCAGTTTCAAGGAAATCACGTTCACTTAAATGGCAGCAGACATTGTGCCAAAAATATGAGGATGCAGTTATATTTTTCCAACGAATCTACTTGCTGTACTGGATTCAGCTATTGTTGCTCAAACTTTGAAGGTTGACATAAACACCAATTGGACTATGCGAGCATTCTGAAGGGAAATAGATGACTGTCAGTCAGATTTGACGCCGATGCTTTCATTCCTGAACATTCGGTTAATAGCGTGCATTCGAAAACAATATTAAGATCGTGTATGCGCTAAAATGTTAAGTTCGAATTGTTCCATTTTTTGTATAATTAACATGAGGCTTGCCCATGGTTCCACATGTCGTCCGTTTAAACGATGATGACTTCCTGCACTAAACGTGGGTGAAGGTATCTGACACAAAATCCTCGAAACCACAAAACCACAGTTTCTTTGGAAAGTCACACACGTTAGATGAGAATAATCATAGTTCACGCCGATGAGGAAATTCGGATGAATACCTTGTTGTTCCCAGCCCGATGATGTGAACTGTGGTGGTTCATTTTCCACAAACTGCAAGCATGCTTGCATTCCACCCAACTAAGGTAAACTGTCCAAGTCGCTAACACGTCTTTTTGCTCTTTCTCTTAGGAGAACATTCAATACGGACAGATAACCTAATTGATTCGTCTGTGGTAGCTCTGTAGCTGAAGAGCAAAGTTCAAGTTATTCCTTGTTTATATTTAATGACCCTTTAATTCATAATGTTCCAGCAAATTACGGGGGTCCCACGATTTAGAACTTGAACACTCGAACTAAGGACTGGTCTAACTGGGTTTGGTACTGGCGAAACAGAATAAATCCCAAACAGTTACGAGTCATCTGGTCAACAATAATTAGCATGGATCGACCTTCTGTTAGTTCTTACAGAGTTTTCTTGCGACTCCTTGAAGTCGATTTAGTATTGCTCGTGCATGAACTTCGACTAGTGCCGAGGCTCTTGTATGATCTGAAGCTGTTCTTCCATGTAATCGGTTCCAGTACCAATAATTCAAGTGGTGCAGCACTGGTTGAACTTAGCTGGATCTCATCAGCATCACGTAAGCAGAGGATCCAAACCACCATCTATGAGCGAATGTCAAGTCCACGATGATAAAGTCGGATCGGTTGAAACCAACTGCTCACTACTCCAATGGCAGTTGCCAAGATCAGCTGCACATATAAACGGTCTGCAACCGCTTTTGAGACTATGAGTGGATCGTTGACAGTTTGCGAGTCAAACACAATGAGTGACCTCAGTTCGTTGTATAAGGAGGCACCACAGTCGGGGACAGCAAACGTTTGGTTAACTGTTGCTGTTGTCTTGTTCATTTTTGAACTCATTCGATTGATGTCTAACCTGATGACGTCGCAGTGGACTGCCCAAAAACGAAAAAAGTGAACTCAGTGTATGCGATATCTTCTATCTGGGAAAGTTATGGGTCTAACCTGCCAAAGCATACTGAACTAATGTCACGTGTATGTTGCACTTTCTACTCCCAAATTACCTTTCATTATGCCCAGAAAATAAGTCAACTGGGAGATGCAAGCAATTTGTTTAACCACATCACTTGGGAGCACGAAAATGGAACAACGGTTGTCTGCTGACGGTAAAAGGTGATTTATGAGAAAGATTAGTAAATCGATGCACACAGAACTTTGCAATCCGAACGCCGTTTACTTCTTTTTCTCCATCGTTCACAGACAAAGGTGTTCATTGTCTTTTTAAAATCAACCGGAAAACTTGGAATCGCCTGCTTTCATGAACCTCCACACCACAGCTCTCATTTCCGAACCCAAGTCCTAACTGACAACGAGGCTGGTGCCTCAGACAAACCTATCGGTCAATAAGGCATAATATGACGGGCGGTGATTTGGCATTTGCTCAATGCGTCCAGTAAAACAAAGCCCGTGAGACAAGACCGTGATCTTTTCAACTGAGTTATTTGTCTTTTGGGAAGTTTGTAAGCGTTAACTAAAAATCCACATTCTTTTCAACTGTATTTCCTAGAATTGTGACCACCGCAACGTCGAAGGAACAGAACGTACATTTCACCCCTTAAATTTCGGAAACTGCTTTCTGTTCAGGGCGTCACGTGATGATTCAAACGAAATTTATTTGTGACTTATGCTCAGAGAAAGTTGGCATTCCACCGTGTGATGGCTTGAATACATCAAATGAAATCAAAGAATATCAACTGCAGCATAACGCTTCGAATGCAAGTGGAAATATTGTGCCTGTCAGAATAGCACACCGTAACCAGAATTACAGCATGTGGTCGGAAACTCGTTGACCTCATTAACAGTGTGAAGAATTTTGGTCCGTTTCCCCGCAAACCGCACCAGTTTCAAGTAAATCACGTTCACTTAAATGGCAGCAGACATTGTGCCAAAAATATGGGATGCAGTTATATTTTTCCAACGAATCTACTTGCTGTACTGGATTCAGCTATTGTTGCTCAAACTTTGAAGGTTGACATAAACACCAATTGGACTATGCGAGCATTCTGAAGGGAAATAGATGACTGTCAGTCAGATTTGACGCCGATGCTTTCATTCTGAACATTCGGTTAATAGCGTGCATTCGAAAACAATATTAAGATCGTGTATGCGCTAAAATGTTAAGTTCGAATTGTTCCATTTTTTGTATAATTAACATGAGGCTTGCCCATGATTCTACACGTCGTCCGTTTATACGATGACGACTTCCTGCACTAAACGTGGGTGAAGGTATCTGACACAAAATCCTCGAAACCACAAAAACCACAGTTTCTTTGGAAAGTCACACACGTTAGATGAGAATAATCATAGTTCACGCCGATGAGGAAATTCGGATGAATACCTTGTTGTTCCCAGCCCGATGATGTGAACTGTGGTGGTTCATTTTCCACAAACTGCAAGCATGCTTGCATTCCACCCAACTAAGGTAAACTGTCCAAGTCGCTAACACGTCTTTTTGCTCTTTCTCTTAGGAGAACATTCAATACGGACAGATAACCTAATTGATTCGTCTGTGGTAGCTCTGTAGCTGAAGAGCAAAGTTCAAGTTATTCCTTGTTTATATTTAATGACCCTTTAATTCATAATGTTCCAGCAAATTACGGGGGTCCCACGATTTAGAACTTGAACACTCGAACTAAGGACTGGTCTAACTGGGTTTGGTACTGGCGAAACAGAATAAATCCCAAACAGTTACGAGTCATCTGGTCAACAATAATTAGCATGGATCGACCTTCTGTTAGTTCTTACAGAGTTTTCTTGCGACTCCTTGAAGTCGATTTAGTATTGCTCGTGCATGAACTTCGACTAGTGCCGAGGCTCTTGTATGATCTGAAGCTGTTCTTCCATGTAATCGGTTCCAGTACCAATAATTCAAGTGGTGCAGCACTGGTTGAACTTAGCTGGATCTCATCAGCATCACGTAAGCAGAGGATCCAAACCACCATCTATGAGCGAATGTCAAGTCCACGATGATAAAGTCGGAT
>LOND01000356.1:76634-97121 GCA_014220965.1 Paragonimus kellicotti
CAACATTTTATCATAAATTTCTAAAATTCAATTAGGTAATTGGTATCCGGTATATTTACTTCTCTAGGACATTCGGGAAGCACCCAACTCATAAGAGTTATTTAAAAGAGTCCATTCCAAACCAGCTGTTCCGTAGTTTGGTTGTTAGCTCCGATCGTGGACGAGTTGTTTAATCGTCTTCTGAAAGAAGGAAGATGGATTTTCGGGGTTTTCAACTTTAAAATGTATACGTCGATCTTCACTTGTAGCAACAAAAAAAGCTAGACCGCGCAACTCTCCTAGCTCTTCGTGTATCTGTAAACAAACCGGACAAACGTTCTCTAAAATGTGTTTATAAAACTGCATTCCGAATTCATTCACGTAGCAGAGTGACACGTATGCCTGAATTCAGAGATCAAGATCATTCATAAGCATAGAAAAATTCGCCCGTGACAAATAAGGGACACAATTTCTTTATTATTATTGCTACACACTGCCTAATACGTTATGGTTTTCCCCACTTAATGAAAGTGGAAACTTCAGTGTCACTCCGTGCTGTTGAAAATTTCATCAGAAAGACCGAAAGAACTGTTGTGTGCTAATTAACGGAACAATATTTCGTGCATTTTAAAAATCCGCACATTATTAACGTGATTGGGATGGAGCATAGGCACAACAGGAGACAGACATTATAAAATTTATGTATTGTAACATTCATGCACGTTCAAATGGGCAATCATTGCAACTTTGTACACTGTCACATCAAACCAGACTGTTAGGATATCTGAAACCTCAATGTGAAGTGTTCATAAACACGAATGAAGATCAGAAACTTTTGAATTACAACATCTCGGCAGCTTACAGGATGCACTTGTTTGTCACGTGAAACAGAGTGCGAAAAGTTACTGGCATTTCTTTATCAGCGTTGTACGGATGAAGCAGATGCCGGGTGGAGATTGGTGCCAGTAGTTGCAATTTGTTGTCGAGTGTATATGTTGAAGTAACGAACTAGGGCATCAGGGCACTTCACAGAATCACATTCGTCCAGTTTATGATGAGCCTATTGGGCAGGTTGTAAGACAGTATCCATCATTTCAAATCATTCGATCTTGTGGCAGTAACTATTTACACTCATAAGCTAACTCTTGATTTGAATGGGATAATGGTCCAAAAATAAACACGTCGGACTCTGAAGTCGAAAGCCTTTGGAACGCGTGGAAGTGAGCAAGCACACACTGTACGAAAACACTTGACATATTCTCCAGCAGTGAGTAAGCGTCAAGCAATGTGACAACGATAAAACATGGTTCGCAGTTTGTCAGGCCTGGTAATGATTGTTATGTGATCGGATTGTCTGATGACTTCCCCACTAGAAATAAATAGCAAACGGGTCATGAATACGATCGATTTCGAGGTAGTGAGTGATGTGAGCGGACTACCTGGTTTGTACTGAGTGACCAAT
Organism: Paragonimus kellicotti; assembly: GCA_014220965.1. Taxonomy (NCBI): domain Eukaryota; kingdom Metazoa; phylum Platyhelminthes; class Trematoda; order Plagiorchiida; family Troglotrematidae; genus Paragonimus; species Paragonimus kellicotti. The sequence goes on from LOND01000356.1 coordinate 78,076, forward strand.
CGGCACATTTATTTGGTAGTTTAATGTGAACTCAATTAGAATACCAATACAGTCAGGGATCAATCAGAGAATGTGATACGTTTCTCGATTTATGTGTACACCCAATGAAACAAATCCATTAGAAAATAAATGGTTTCGTGCAGATAAAATGTCACAATGAGCAAGTGCTTCCTCCTTAGAATGCTTAGGTGCACAGTTTGAGTCAGACGACGAATTTTGTTGCTTTATTTGACCATGGATTTGCAAGCATACCAATGTCTTGAAGTAATGGGATTTTTAACGGGGGAAGGGTCAAATTGGGTAGAGGTGTGTTCGAATATTCTTATCAAGCTCACCCATAACAAAACATTTTTTTGTGTGGCAACTTGACAATTTTTAATCTTGGGACGAACACTCATTTTGAACTCTGTCAAACTTGAATTTCCTCGTGGACGCGTTCTGTATGACGTCCACTAGTTTTCAGTGTGATAATTACAGGTTCAACACTTTCTGAATGATTTTCATCCAAATAAATGCATCTGGTTTCTTGGGCCAACCTTCGAACCGATCCACGTGTGCAGTGAATTGGCCAATTGTGCAAACGAGATCACACTAGCCATACACTGTGTATTTACGGTGAACAGGATATTTGATCCAGACGTAATTGTGTGGTGAACATATCGATTCGGAATCGACTCAAGCACCACATATCCAGGTGGGAATGTCAAATGCCTGCCGATTTTATTACTAACAACCCGAAACCATCGTGCATGATTTCCGTCACTTATTACGGCCGTTCTTTCGTGAGGTTTATTTGGAAGTGAATGCATACAATGCTTTAAAAAGCGTGGTACAGCTTGTTGGAAACAATTGCCCCGTCAGTCATAGTAGTAGACAGTTATTAGTTTTTTTAAGAGGTCATAAATGCCTCCACAGAGTCGACTCGGTGATGCGCGGTCTATGACGTTGACTATCGACTCTCTGCTTGAGTGTTCAAGCAACGTGAGATTTTCAGCGGTTCAGGTTTGTAACCTACTTTTAAATATACTGGATTATTCGGTAACATGATAGACGCTCAGTTCTATCGTCGGTGTTCTAATTACTGCCTTTCAACAGGGAACCTCGACTTAAAGCAACGAACGCCCACTTTAGATCGACAGGGATGTGATAACAGTTCTCTACTCGAATGACGAACATTCACCATAGTAATATGCAAGCAGTTGATCCCGGGATCAAGGGTAGAGTGGCGAATAGCTGTCTCGATCAAGGAATCTAGCTACCATTCATATCTGAAGCTTCTCATTCAGTCATAAGTCAACTCACTCTGGGGCCGTGGAGGATACTTGTCAGGCTGTAGTTCAGCCATGAATAGCAGGTTGACTTCAACCTATGAATGAAGGAACAGCAGCAGTAAAGAAGGGTAAGGCACACGCCTTTCTATAACTCTTGTGACAGCGATCCCAATGTCCAGTGGACATGCTCGGACTGGCGCCAATTCACAGGTTGCGAACTTGAATCTCCGAACTGCAAGGGTACGAGTGAGATCTTACTAGTCGGAAGCCAACTGTCCACTACACGTGTGGTGGTTTCTCAGATCACTTGTTTGCAATAACTTATTTTTATTCACTCCAAGACCGTCGTAGATGCCTGTTGATTTGCAGGACAATTCCACATGGCTGGGCGGTCACAACTCATGAAGAAAGACAGTGTAACAACTAGGTAGAGGAACCAAAGTGTGGATATAGTTTTCGTCCATTCGTTCTACTTCATTCCATGACACAGTTGTGAGCAAGTTGATGTTACTATATAGACAGCACTAACCACAGTATGTATTTGTAGACATGTATACACTAACGTAGCAAGATATACAAAGCAAACTTCCGTTACTTGCCTTCTCCCCTCAAATGCAGCAGGGAACACACACGTTTAAACAATATTAACAACATAAAGGTTCGAAAGTCAAGCGGGTAGCTTTAAGCAAGCAGCTGCGGCTGATGATTATACCTTGACAGTATTTCCGCGAATGTAACTAAAATCTTCTACCAAACTTGTTGATAGCGAATGACGAACGATCAGTATACGACATGCACTTAGGAACACTTGATGAGGTTTTGGGAGAGCGTTCATCAGTTCACGTGATTAGTTCAGGCATATTGGTAGCTAACCGTTCCGAAATGTTCGCTAAAATCAGTATGGTGTACATTCTCGGTTCAGCTTACGATGCTGCCCACAACAAGGGACAAGACCATCAAGAATGCCCTGACAACTTATAACGCTCCATCGACTTTCCTAGCACGTAGACGGCATTTGAAATCAAAATTAATACGGTATGTCATGAATACTCAAAGATGGCTACGGTCTGTGGAAGTGGCAGCACCTGATAACATAAAACATCCCCTCTGGGTGCAGAAATACTAAGACGTGAATGTACGTTGTAAGGTAATATCGTCCTTTTATGTCACAACAATGATTGAGCTGTTATCCCAAACCCACATACGGAGACGGAAACGTTCTCAAGATGCAGTGTGAATAATCACGCCGGCCAGGGGGGTCGCGCAAAAGAAGGGGTACTGAGTAATACGACAAGGAGTACAAACTGTGGTGTGAATGGTCGCCAACTCGTGAACCCGATAGAGAGCACCTACTAACCATGCGCAGCAGAACAGTTAAGGTTTTTATAGCCCGTGACCACATAATCACCTAGACACCTGGTGGTTTCTCCCACTTATCAGCAGTTGAAGTGAATAGTGTGCGGTACGGCAGACGCTTCGTCGGCAGGCGTAGTACATATGCACTTGATAGTACAAAGATAGATAGTTCCAGTCATAAATCGTGCGTACTCCCTCTGTGGACCAATTAGTTAAGAAGCAGCTCAAACAATTTCGTTTATTTGTTTACTATGTACAAATGAATCTCTTATCAAAAATTTTACAATTCTAATCTTCCAAAGGTTGTCATCTGTTACAGACTTGAGTGTATGTCACCGAGAAACACAGCCCGAATGTCACATTTAGCTCAAAGGAGACGTTAAAAGTTAGAGTAACACAGACCAGACTGAAATTTCAGGTTAGTCAGGTGCTGTGACACAGATTAATGTGAAATGGAGCAAGTCACGATTTACTAAAGCAAAAAAGAAGAATAACTATCTTTATCGCAAGGAGTTGATCATCTTTGTGTAATCTTCGGCTGGTAGTTTTTAAGGATTCCATACCACACTGACACATATCTGCTTAACCATGATCGTAATATGACATGTTATTGTGTCCAGAGATTCGCTGGGTTGCCACTATCAAATTGGCTGTCTTCGCTGATGGCTGTGTCATTTTTGCTGCAGGAACTAATGAAAAACAAGGGAAATGACCCTGCATAAGACGGATTGCAGTTTCTTACAGATCATTAAATTGCTCACTTTTTTGCATAAAGAAGTATGATTACCTCAACTGTTGTATGCACGTCTCACATAACGACCCACATAAACATTAGGCTTATTTGTGCTCGCATGACTATTTACAAGCCGCACTCCACAATGACATTGGAATTCAGTCAACAAAGTGATTACTGTGGGTTTTGAGCTATTTCACTTTGTACCGGCGTCACATCGGTAGCTCACAACTTCCTAAACGCAGTTTGGTTTATTAACAGTCATCACTTCACAACAGTTGAAGTTGCAGGCAGTAAGGTTCATACAGCTAAACCAAAATGTTCAACCATGAATCAGGAGATGAGCCTATACACAGACACAACAATCTACTTCGAGCTTTTACAGAAGGATTAGTCTGATCATTGCACGTTACTAGAGAACATGCATACTGTTGTCCGAGTCATCACGCTTTTAAAAAGCGTGGTACAGCTTGTTGGAAACAATTGCCCCGTCAGTCATAGTAGTAGACAGTTATTAGTTTTTTTAAGAGGTCATAAATGCCTCCACAGAGTCGACTCGGTGATGCGCGGTCTATGACGTTGACTATCGACTCTCTGTTGAGTGTTCAAGCAACGTGAGATTTTCAGCGTTCAGGTTTGTAACCTACTTTTAAATATACTGGATTATTCGGTAACATGATAGACGCTCAGTTCTATCGTCGGTGTTCTAATTACTGCCTTTCAACAGGGAACCTCGACTTAAAGCAACGAACGCCCATTTAGATCGACAGGGATGTGATAATAGTTCTCTACTCGAATGGCGAACATTCACCATAGTAATATGCAAGCAGTTGATCCCGGGATCAAGGGTAGAGTGGCGAATAGCTGTCTCGATCAAGGAATCTAGCTACCATTCATATCTGAAGCTTCTCATTCAGTCATAAGTCAACTCACTCTGGGGCCGTGGAGGATACTTGTCAGGCTGTAGTTCAGCCATGAATAGCAGGTTGACTTCAACCTATGAATGAAGGAACAGCAGCAGTAAAGAAGGGTAAGGCACACGCCTTTCTATAACTCTTGTGACAGCGATCCCAATGTCCAGTGGACATGCTCGGACTGGCGCCAATTCACAGGTTGCGAACTTGAATCTCCGAACTGCAAGGGTACGAGTGAGATCTTACTAGTCGGAAGCCAACTGTCCACTACACGTGTGGTGGTTTCTCAGATCACTTGTTTGCAATAACTTATTTTTATTCACTCCAAGACCGTCGTAGATGCCTGTTGATTTGCAGGACAATTCCACATGGCTGGGCGGTCACAACTCATGAAGAAAGACAGTGTAACAACTAGGTAGAGGAACCAAAGTGTGGATATAGTTTTCGTCCATTCGTTCTACTTCATTCCATGACACAGTTGTGAGCAAGTTGATGTTACTATATAGACAGCACTAACCACAGTATGTATTTGTAGACATGTATACACTAACGTAGCAAGATATACAAAGCAAACTTCCGTTACTTGCCTTCTCCCCTCAAATGCAGCAGGGAACACACACGTTTAAACAATATTAACAACATAAAGGTTCGAAAGTCAAGCGGGTAGCTTTAAAGCAAGCAGCTGCGGCTGATGATTATACCTTGACAGTATTTCCGCGAATGTAACTAAAATCTTCTACCAAACTTGTTGATAGCGAATGACGAACGATCAGTATACGACATGCACTTAGGAACACTTGATGAGGTTTTGGGAGAGCGTTCATCAGTTCACGTGATTAGTTCAGGCATATTGGTAGCTAACCGTTCCGAAATGTTCGCTAAAATCAGTATGGTGTACATTCTCGGTTCAGCTTACGATGCTGCCCACAACAAGGGACAAGACCATCAAGAATGCCCTGACAACTTATAACGCTCCATCGACTTTCCTAGCACGTAGACGGCATTTGAAATCAAAATTAATACGGTATGTCATGAATACTCAAAGATGGCTACGGTCTGTGGAAGTGGCAGCACCTGATAACATAAAACATCCCCTCTGGGTGCAGAAATACTAAGACGTGAATGTACGTTGTAAGGTAATATCGTCCTTTTATGTCACAACAATGATTGAGCTGTTATCCCAAACCCACATACGGAGACGGAAACGTTCTCAAGATGCAGTGTGAATAATCACGCCGGCCAGGGGGGTCGCGCAAAAGAAGGGGTACTGAGTAATACGACAAGGAGTACAATTTAGTAAAAACAGAAAACTTCATACAGCTTGAACATCGCCCACAATTGATTGCGGCTGTCGCATTCCCCAGACTTTCCAGTCGGTCCCTTTCGAAAAGAAACACCACATTCGAGTTTCGCTCTCATTAAAGCTCATCAGTGGTGCATATCCTTGCCAATGCTGGGACTGGAACTCCGCCCACGCCTTCATCAGGCAATGACCGAATTATCATATGTGAACGCTCAACCACTTTCGCTTGTGAGTAATGATCAGGTTGCCCGATCGCCTCGAGAGGAGACACAGTTACTGTCTGTTAACTCCAATCGATGACCCCTCGACTAGGACTTCTCTCCAAGTTGAAATCACAGAAATCATTGACTTTGTGAGGGCGTATTGAGTACGGAGTAGTAGGAGATTTTGGTTTTCAATAGATGGAATATTAATTGTGGGTGATGTGCAATTTATATGAAAACCAAAACCCCCTGTTAACCATCAGTTTGTAAACTTGCGCCAACCGTGCTCACAAAGGAGGATAAGCCGTGGTACTAGGTCACAGAGTAATCTGCGTCCGCGATTGTGCCCTACAATGCAAGCTTCGGATCCATTTGAAGAGACGACCGCAAACCATCCTTGATTTTTGCATACGACTACTCACGGAAACGTAAGCTGAACATCACTGCGCCTAATGCGGTCCTTCCCTGTCGAATCTATAAATTCATCCACATGTTTTGTAGACCACCTGTCTCATAGAACCGTACATGCAAAACCGGCGGCTGGGTGGAAGAGACAACGCGGTGGTAGCCGCGTTGTAGCTTGAAGCTGAGATCTGCCTCCATCCATTTAAAACGCTCATCGGTTGAGAATCCAAACCATGTACAAGGTGGAGACACTCTAAGATTTGACGCTGCATCAGCAACTGTATTTTTTTCTGTAGCATGCACTTAGCGAACTGTACCCATCGACGGTTACCAGCGTCACTCGTGAGATACATTGTTACCAAACGATCGCAGAACTGCCTGTCAGCAATCTGCGCCTCAGATGTCTCATCCAGGAAACCGACTCAAGCATTCAAAGCGTTTTACAAATCTTGAGAATGTCGCACATTTTACGTCACAGCACTGTTCAAAAACACTAACTAGTGCGCCGTCCACACCAAGCGTGTCACAAGCCTATGAACAAGCAACTTTATGACCATCATACCAGCTGTAAGCATCCACTGATAATCATACCGATTCTGGTTGATAACGCAATTAGCTGGGGTGAATAAACCAGGTTGCCATTGTTTTGATAAAGTTGCGCCCCCAGAAATCGATGCTTTTGCTTTATTCTTCTATGATTGTTCCACGATTTGTGACACTATACATGTAGTTGTGCTAGAAAACGGTAATGTTTTCAGTTTGGCTCGATTATTATTAAAGAAACCACGGCTTTTAACGATCCAATTCTATCTCTGGGAATTTGGAGTTTAACCAACTCAACGCTGTTGACCCGATAATTCTAGACAGCCCGGGCAGGTCAACGTGCGGATGCCAATAGTTTACTTACTGCATGAGAACAAACGCCACTTGTAACTGTTACGTTTCAAACCACAGATCACCGGGGTGTGACGGAATCACCTGACGCCACCATAGCAAATTATCTGTGAGCTATAGGTACTCCGTATCCCGGACTTACCTCAGTCACTCAATGCGGTCCGTAATTCTTGCCTGACAAATTGTCGGTAATCTTGACAGTTTTCAGGTAGAATCAACTGCAGTACAGATCTGACTGCATGCACTGCTAAGAAGATCGCGGGCCAGAAGCAACTGTTGGAAACTTGTATATGAACTACGCGTGACGTGTCACTAAATAGAATGTGGCCGCACTACTGTCAACAATACGATTACATGGCGGCTCTGCAACCGTGTTTGCGTTCGTTGTTCCATATTCTCACATACCTTGTATTGGATGTTTTACACTAAACAAATTCCCAGGTCAAGCAACTCTTGCGGTCCAGCATCTAGAGTGAGCTTGCGCACCAGTTTGTTGCTAGCAAAACACCCGTGTTAAGTGCTCTGAAGAGAATAGACGGAAACACAGAATCAGCAGAGGCTACTCATTCGGGTGGTATGTGCACTGGACGACAGAAATGAGCAATCATGTGGATGGCTCTTCATGGCATGTGAGAACCATCAAGCTGCTCCTACAGACCTTGTTCTGTTGGAGACAAGGATAGCACGCACAGAAACTGTCCGATTGTTACCAACAATAGCGTAAGGGTGTTAGAAATAGACCACATGAACGCAACATTTAAAGCATGATGTTCTGAAGGAGGGAGTCGCCGGATAAACGATTACAATGAACTTTTTAAAAGTAAAAGAATGCTTTCCAAGCTGATGTCTTGCGTGCTGTCAACAAATGGGCTGGGCAGCCCCTGGAAGACAGTATTTTGTGTGGTTTCATCAGTGACCCGTCAGGAGTGGATACCTCACTGCATGTTTTCTTAAATAACATCCCACAGAGTTCCCTTCGCCGTTGACGTGTCCATCCCCACTACGAGATAAGATGTTTGAAGGCATATTTTGGTTGAACTTTTGCAAAGCAAAGAGGCCTGTGGGTTTATCATCGATTGTTCTTCAGGAATGTGTAGAATTTCATGAAAACCTATAGGTACTTCAATTACTGTGCAGGACAACGTAATACTGTTGAGAGACAGCATCTAACACGTCAACCTAAAAACAATGAACAAAATTTTCAAGATTTCACCCAGGTGTCCAGCTTTTAAAGCATTAGAAGGATAGGTTCTAACACGGATGAAGGTTCACTTCCTTCGAGTGTGTCGTTCGTCGATGAAAGAACTGGAATCCCTCACTAAAACGATGCTTTCTGTGCCATCGATATAGATTTCAGCATAATCTCAGCGACTCTTGCATCCAACCATCAGTCAACGTTATTTACGTGACCGGTTCACAAACCACACGCAAGTTTTTAGGCTTGGCGGTCAAATATCGCCTCTCGTGCTTTACATGGCGTAGTGCATCCGCAATGTTTGTGCGAATTCCGTGACAGTTGCAGCTGATTGCACTTTTTTTTACAAATGAAAAGAACCTGTTTTTAAAATTTCACACATGTGATGTTTGTTGTCTTTATCCAACCTGTTAAGGTGCTCAGTTTCAGTTACTTGACACAAATACGTCATTCTCATGAATCAAAGGCCACTGGCATAGGGTGATTAATTGCGACCCCCATTTTGCTCTGCGTAAACAGTTAATCTCTAGCTCGACTCCATTCTGATAATTAACGAGGCGGTATACTGAGTCGAATATACTATGCGGATGAAATTTTCACGATCTACAAAATAACACTCTAGGTCATAAATCTCTCATAACCTCCTATGCGTGTGTTCTGTTTTATCCACGCGTGAGTACTCTCATGCAACCTCACCAGTTATGCTAGGGGGATTGCCACCGGAGAATGTTGTACTCTTGCGTGATCGTTAGTGTTTATCATGTTGCAGTGGAAATTCTCGTGGACATCTCTCGACTTCCAATAAATTAACAACTTTCAGTTTATGATTTTATTTTGGCCGAACTTAAACCCTCAATTCGGCTCGTGCTAGATTACATTCGATATCATCAGCCACATATTGTTATTGGTATACAGTTGTCCATACGGGGCGCTACTGTCATCCTCTCATTCTTTACATGTGTCCAATTCGATGGGGTGGCGCCGATGATACGTTACAGACTGTCTGCCAGAATGGGAGATTTACTTGCACAAATAGACATGCGCACATACAAACGCGTGAAAAACAGCTGCCAGTTAGTGTTGTGGAAGAGGAGGAAACCTGTGGGCAACGTAGTACTGAGTGCAGGTCGGTTTAGTAAGAAACCTTGTCGGCTGTTGGGATGGATCGCAATAACCCAGTTCATTACGTGACTTTAGTCCGCTTATCACCAGGTGCATGCGCAAGGTTGCGACATCTCATTGGTGTAGGGTTCAGACTGCAACCTGCTAACGTATTCTACGGTCGAATGGTGTGTCATTATCAAGTTTACATTTTACAAAAGCAGCTGAATTCGACATGTTGGTCAAGTGATAACAGAGTTTGAACGATGGAATTGACGGACATGGATAAGGCAAAGTTGATTGCGCTGAACTCATCAAGCCTGAAGTTGTGAAGTATGTGTGGTAAAATTAAGCATCGCCATCCAAAGAAGCAAAAGCAGGTAATTATGAAAATAATGCCTCATTCTGTACAAGTTTTCTCACGCTAGAACTGAACACAAAATTGAAAGAAATGTTTTTAATCTTCAACTCAATATTTTCCAGAAATTATTAACACCAGGTGATGTAAGCTCGCTGTGCTAATTACCAACGATGACAATTTGACTGTTTCGCTAGTTCCAGTGAAAACAACATATTAGCGGACAAGACTTGTTTTCCGTGTTCGATCATCAGGCTAAGTTACAACACAATAAATATGAAGACAGTAATCAGGGGTGAGTAGGAGAAAACGGTCAATAACCTCAACCGACAGATTCACTCCAATTACGTTTTCATATTTATGTTGTAATTAGCTTGGTGATCAAACATGGGAAACAAGTCCCTTTCGCCAATTTGTTTTTCTCAATAATTAACGAATTCAATTCAATGTCACACTGCATCAAGTGGGTACCACTTAAACAATGATTCTTTACAGGCTAACAGGGTGGGGGAATGGCCAAGGCAGATCCAAAGTCTGAACAAAACGTTTCTGGACGCACAGGGCTGGGTTATACAGGCGAATTCCAATAGCTTCTGCTGTGGACAGAATCCTATGCCTCACCGCCCTCGACTGGGTGGCCTTAACTCGGTAGATTGGGCGAAATGCATCCGTCACATTGACAGAATGATTCGAATCCACCAGGTGCGATAGTATGGCACTGTTGACAGATTTCGTTATTCCACTGTTGAGCCAAGCTGGGTGGTGTTCCCGGACCCGTTCAGATAAGCGTCTGGTCGTGCGGCCAACATAACTGGTTCCACAGGAACAAGTGAATGAGTATACACAAAACGAGGCTGCAGAAACAGACACTTTATCTACATGATTCCCCTGTAAAATGTATTTAGCCTGATGATGAATCACTGAAAACGAGCTTGTTCGCTACACAGTATTTTTCATGACTACGCTGGGAATTTTTACGCGATTTAAGTATTAACGAATTGTCAAGAAGACTGTGTAGGCGATGTGTACACCACTCAGGGTGCATGAAGCCTATTGCTCGTTTAATTTAATAAACGTTTACGCACAAGCACAGTAAAAGTACATCGCTCAAGCTGGGCGAACGAATATAATCGCCGGGTATTTATAATTAAAGCTCGTTTTCAGGAGACGGATGAATCATAATGCATCTGTACGGAAACGGCATTTACTCATTCAAATTTTCAATCAGCTTCCGAACACGATTCAATACAATGATATTGCTCCCTGTACATGATTCCACTGTATAGGGTGGGTTAATGAACACAACATTGTTCACCGTCAACACGTCCGACTCACTCACGGACAGTTCGATCTGGTGAGTTCGAAAAAGGTCAAGCAACTTATGCTTTCGGGCTTGAATGGCCTCAGGCGATAGAGAACAATTTTGACTCAATTTGGGTGTGCTCCAAAAGCATCTCGTTCGAAAAACGATCAAAAACCTTTGCCACATCAGTCCGGTAATTCGGACTGAATAACCTGCAAGTAAAAATGCATAGAAACGTAGCAGAAAACGAATATAAAGATACGCACTGAATGACTTTCACGAACCAATTACTGAAGATAAATGGATCGCAAAGACGCTTACAGTCACAATTAATACAAGCAACGAAAACGACGACCGAAGAAACTGTTATGGATCATGACGCCAAATCTGACGAAATCCACCAAACAAATTACAGTTCGTCGAAACGTAATACAAAAAGACCCAGGGATAACCATGAGAAACAGTCACTTTCAGGTAATTATTCCAAACCGTTCACATCCGAATGGAATAGTCAGAAAACACCAAGTGCGACATGAAATTATTTCGCATACTCTTGTTAAAAATTACAGATCAATCTAGATGGTCAGTGTGATACTCAGAGCTAAAACAACGGGAAACAAAGACTGACAATCAGTTGTCCGTGTGAACGTAGACCCAGCTGTCAACAGACGATTAATAAGGTCTCGGTATGTCTGAGAATGTGTGAATTGATAGTATTCATCAAGATCGTGCACGATGATGCATTTTTACTATTGTGGTCTGTGGTCGATAAGCGTTTTGGAATGAATAAAACAGTTTGGTCTTCGCTAAGCGTCAGTCGCTGATTTATGCATCTCTCAGCAAAATTGCCAAATGTTTCTCGGCCACTGTTTCCAGCGTTTCTGATTTTTGTCGAAGAAATTTCGATATGTTAATTAGCCATCTGAGTAGTTCACGGAAAAGGAAACCATGTATGGGTAAAATGATCAGCGTAGACATACCCGATTCATTCATTCATGAAGTTGTAAGGTCTAGGCACATACAAACTGCAAACGGTGATTCACTATCGTCACCGTAGACGGCAATACATCAGTGATTTCCACTGACGATTAATTACCATACAAAGATGAAGGAAAAAACTAACCCTGTACAGGAAGAAAGTAGAGGAGGGGACCTAACTACTAAAAAGTGCAACGACAATATTCAAACACTCAAGGCGCCTACAGTTTGCAGACGAACAACCGGACCATAAGTGGAAGTAAAGGCGTCGTCAGCAAGACAGCTTCCTTACGGCTTTCACTGCTCCGCATCATTAAGTGCACTCACTTCACAGACAACTCGGCCAAACAACGACAACATTCACGCCACTGAGCTCGATTAGCCGCCATCTCACCTAACGTCTCAAGCCACCGACTCTGTGAGTCGCGAGGGCCCCAGCCCGGGAGACGAACCCGACCTACAGTGGCCAACCCCTTCGTGAACGATTTCATTTGTCTACGCCAGGTCATCATCTGTCCACCTCGCACCTTGCGCCAGTCAGCCGCAGCGTCGGCAAACAGTGTTCGGTGTGACAGACGACTAGCTGGCATCCTTAATACATGGCCCAATCATCTACGTAAGGATTGAACAAAAGAACTCGCGTGATAGTCACTAATAAGTACCCGATTCTTAACCTCTTCGTTGCTTAATCTTCGATGCCACCAGATGCGAACGATCGAATGCGGACATTGTTGGGCAAACACTCAACAGCACGTTACTCCGTCTGATTTCGGATCGCAATTCACTAGAAATCACGAGAACTTCCGTGTTGTTCGCGTACTCTTGGCGGTTCATTACAACAACATTTCTTTGAGCTGACAAGAGAACTATGATATGTACAATCTTCTTCAGTTGTCGGACAATTTCTAGGAGTCTGTCGATTGTGTAGCACTTCGTTTTTGTCATTAACGATTCAGTCCGATCTGCACTATTAAGTATTTCATTTAATTCTTGTGTTCTGTTTTCATGCTAGTCACACATTAACGACTAACGAGAGTGGTCGAGATAAATTCATAGCCTAATTTGTATCTTCCGATTATTCCATTCAAATCGTTCCACAGATCGTTCACAGATGAATTGGGCATAGGGGGTAAGGGGCCGAAGGACTGATTTTAAAACCCGACAACTCTGGAAAGTCTAAAGCAGCTGGTCACACAACACTATCGTTCAGATCGACGAGGTGATCGAATAATTTAACAAAGAATCGCTTAAGCTAAACTATATAAGCTATGGTTCCATCAAGGGGTACAGCTATACTGCAAGATTTGAATAGTCCTGTGAAAGACTGATTGTTGGATCTGTTGAAGTTCGTCTGGTACGTTTGTCGTCTTTTGTCTGGTATGATGCGGAACGATGAATCCGTTGAGGTATGTTTGGTTTGTTTGTAAAAGCCGATCCTTAATTTGCCTTTAGTTGTCTTTGTTGTGTGCAGTAAACGATCATGACGTATTTTGTACCATAACTGCACATAAAATGTTTACTTTCTTACTTTTTATAACTATCATTGCTTATCTGTTAAAACTTCCTTCTTGGTATTGTTTGACACGTTCTCATCTTCATCTGTACCCGATTGTTTTAATGAGGTCATTTCCCGTTGACTGGTGGCTGTTTGTGAACACGTGCTTAGTTGCTCCATTTTGTACTCCTTTGCTGGATAATTTGTGTACCCGGTTGATTCACATTCAAGGTGAGATAGTACCTTTGTTGTAATTTTATTAAACAGTACCGTATAAATTCCAATACTTTCGACCGCCTTTTCTGACGTTTTTTGGACTTGGAAGATAGTCCCGTCAACCCGACCGTCTGAATAAGCGTTATTGGAATTGTCGAATACGCGTTACTGAGTGAATTACCCTAAATCGCCAGGAGCGATTTAACACTGATATACGAAGTGTCGTGGAGATCTGGTTGATTGCTGTCAAATATCGTGCAGTATAACGGAAAAATACAGCCACCTACCCGAGGTCAATTAAGGTTCACTAAAACAGCTAACACTGTCGTTTAGTCAAGCAGATTACATCAGGAATCACATAACTACCGTCTTGATAAACGATATCAACGAATGCTAGCAACCGTACTCGAAACGTGGAAGAACCGCATCTGAGAAAACGACATGGGCTTAGTTGAGACGTTATCATTTAATCAACGCACTTCGATGAACCAATGGTATAGACAAACTCATTAAGGACGTACAGTGAATCGTTCAGATATGTTTGCGACTGGTTAGTATAGCAACATCACAAAAGACTACTTGAGAATATGCAAGAAAAGATTAAACATGATAGACGCAAATAGTACGGTAACCAACTGAAGCAGAAATAATCCTGAAAATAGCTGACGTTTAATATTACACATAGATAAACAATGGTACTCACTTCCATTTTCATGATGGCCCATCCACAAATAATCAGGGGCGAGTTCGGCCGTTCAACGGGGTCCGGATAAATGATACAGTTTCCACTATTAGGATCAACTGTGTAAACGAACCCTTCGAAACATCGGTCGTACTGGCAGAAAAATTTAACGCGTTTGTTGATAAGAGAGGTAAGGGCGGACTGTTGCCGATCTAGCATAGCTGAAGCAGGGAGGACATTTTCAACTAACTGTACACATGAGGACAACGTTTACAATCATTAGACCAAGTTTAAAACAAAAACTACGCAAGCACCTACCCTCCGGTGATATATATATATATATATATATATATATATAAGGAAAAATTCAACTAACTAGCGGTTGATACCTCGCTACAAACAGATCTACTGTTATGCATTTAAGAGTTTGTTAAACTCCCGCTTTGTTCATCGCCAGTCGAAAAACCGCGTCTTATGATATGCATCTTTCAAAGATAGTCGGCGAACTGTGGTTCGTTCGGCCACGTACAATCAACACTTTATTTGTACTTCGTAACGTCAAATAAAAAATCGGAATCGTTTGGAGAGAAATGGAAACTAATAGCCAATCACATAACAATCTTTTATTAATATGTTCAGGAAGGAATTGAACAAGGGCGTTTTGAGGAATTTCCAAGTCAATTTTAGAGCTAACAGAAAACCCGAAAAAGTGACAACTGATCTGTGAGTCATCTAAAATAAAACAAGCAAACTTCCTCGTTAACTACATTGTTGCCCTGTGTGAAGTGAAGTGACGTCTACCAGGATGAAAATATGAAATCGTACGAAAAACAGATAGACTCCAACTGCCTGCTCGCCAGTTTGCGGAAATATCGCAGCAGATTCCATTAAGTAAGTTAGCATAAAAGATAAGGCGGATCAAACAAAGCGAAAACACCCACAGACAAAAAGCTGAGGAAAGAAACGGGATATCGAGAAAATATGTAACGGCGAACCAGAAACCATGAATAACACTGCAAACGGTTGGTCCCAGTGACCACCAGCGAAGTGGTGGACAGCTGTTTCGACCTAGTTGGGTCTCATCAGCACCACGCACGCCGGAGAATCGAACCCACGACCCGTGAATAAGTGGCAGATTGTAGTTCAAGCACTTATCCACTAGACCACGGGGTCACGGTCACCGGGGTTGCAGGAAGGTATGTGAATTAGTTTCCTTAGCCGTTGCGCTTCCTTCTGCTCATAGGCTGAAATCGATCAGCCGTTTTGTGGTTGGCCTGCAAACGAGCAAGCATCGACCACAGTCCCAGAATGGGTTGAGAAAGGGTTTTGCAAACGGCTAAAAGCAGACAACTTGAAACAAGAAACACTCACGATCAACTTTGTCTCGTAACACTTACGAAATGGTTTTTCCAAATGGTAGGTTCGACTGACAACAGACCAACAAGTGTTTAGTGCCCACATGAACTTCCGATCACAGAGGCCAGGGTCGTGCAATCTGACGCTCACTATACGGAATCCCACTATATTTGTTCAAGTTTTGAACTTTCTATAGAGAACCTGAAAGATATTTTTACTACCGGAATTATAGGTCAGTCAAATGGGCAATAGCAGGACTTGGTTGTTTTAACCACGCTATCGTTCAGCTACGTAGGATAACGTTCACAACCGGATACTCACCTTGTAGAATGACCAATATATGATGTTCGGTGTGAAAAAGTAAATGAAGAGAAAAGAATGCTGGTTGTAAAGCGTGACTGTCTGTCATCGAGTCACGACGAGGACGGAGCATACGCTTCGAGGGTGTTCAACCCCACGTGAGGCAACAGGTGTTCCAGCGTTATGTATTTCGGTGAGTCTTTACTAGTTCCATAGCCGAACGCCGACAAGTTATGCTGTTTGGTTACTAAGTGATACTAGACAGCTAGTGAACACACCTGAGCAGATATTGCGTGAGTGTGCACACTTTCACATGGAGCATTCGTGTGATGACTTAAACAGTCGACGGTTCATTTCTATGGAAATCCTAGTCTCTGACAGCGCTGAAGACTATTTCTATCGAAAATCACATAATGATAAATGGTTCGTTCACGGTGCTCAATTGACTTAAGAGCCACTAACGAACTGTCCACAAGCGCCAAAAGTGAACCACCTAATACAACCAGCTGTAGTTATAGAGACAATCTTGAAGTAACTATATTCCAGAGTATTAAGAACCGTTCGCTCGTGAAAGTCATTCAAATTTGTATGGGTGTGAGTTTGAATGAAACAACTTCCCATGCCGCATCCACAATGACCGGACCAAAACATCAGATTTACAGGTAAACATAGAAAGCGAAACTGACAGTCCATGAAGAATAGTTCACGATAAGCCGAATCGACAGTGGGTTTGCCAATGAAACCGGATTAGATCGTAAATCGTTGGTAAACGTTCTCTGAAGTAAGCAATCGAACAAAAAAGAATTCATGGGGAGTCGAAGTAAGCAGACGAAGGATCTCTGAAGAATCGGGATAAATCACGTTTCAACAGACAGATCAAATGTCGCTTTGTGATACAAGAGGTGGACATGGCTAGCAGCAGCTTCTCTTGTGATTCCAAATCCAATTCACAAGCATTTAGTTTACGGGCTGCATCCTGTGCACGTTGAATGTTGGCTCGCATTTTGTTTGCCCGGCGAATCAAATCCGTCAGCATGGGTGAACTCATCGAGGACACATGTGTCGAGGGACTGTTCTGTATGGAATCGGAACCCCTTCCAGTCCCTGAATTCGACGAAGTGTTTAGATAAAGGACCTCATCAAGTTGCAGCGCAAGCAAATCCTCGGCAAGCTCCGTTAAATCAATGCGCAGTTCAGGTGGAAGACCAGAAACCGTGGGAAAATTGGACATTACTGCCGCACCTAAAAACGAAGAGTTTTACGAAAAAGGGGGTTACGTTACAGAGTGGAAACATAGTAAACAGAGTTTGAGTGTTCCGTTAAAATCTAGAGCTCAAAACTAGTCTCTACTAATGAACTCATTTGAGCATGTACATTACTACCGATATTCCTGCCGGCGAAAAGTACAACGCAGAGAGGCCTTACCTGCTAAGTCAGCAGTGCAATGGGTCGTCAAATTCACGCTGATTAAAATGCACGACATACTAGCAACTAGTGTGCAGCAATGACGATCGCAAACATGAGAATTACTAACCAAATAAGAACTCGTCTAAAAAGTTTTTCGAGCAAATTTAAAGGCCGTGATCGATGTCAACTGATCATGAAGTACACTTATATATGAGTCATTTTTTGTAAGTGGAACACAGCCGTAAATAATTTTAAGTCACTTGATGCTTGGGGAACTCGATTCTGTAACAGAGAAACACAAAACCTCCAACAGCCGAATCTCAGCTCGAAAGCGAAAGGCCGCTCAAAAGTTCATAGGTTCATTTCCTGCTTTGCCAACATGTGGGTGGAGTTTCACGCTGTTATCGAATCGAAAACCAGACACTTCCCAGGGTTTTTACTTCATAAAGCGTCCGAAGGTCCCGTCCAATTTTACACAATTGCGTTCGTTGTTCATTTTGATCGACACTCTTGGATAGAAAAAAGGCGGGCAGTTGGCGCCACTAAAATGATGCGAATCAAACGAGAAACATGCATGGTCTTTGATCATCCGGCGCAATGTAACGTATGTGCACAGGCTTCTTGGGATACATAGCCCCTTTTTCGGTCTAAATTGGTTATAGAGTCCAGTGAGAGGCTGCACTGAAGAAAGTCGCGTACACTAAGTGACAAATGCGTGGGGGGGGGGACCGTTTATGAATAAAGGTGACACAAACAATGGCTTCCTGGGCAGCAATAAAAATAATCTGCTTTAATTACCCGCTTCCGGTAAGGCGTGAGCGACTTCACGCCCTGGACTGATCCAAAAATCGGTAGGCAACGCCTGTTAGATCAGATGATCATACGACAGCGGGAAATTCGTAAAGTACACATCACGCGAGTAACGTGAGTGGTCGGACGTGGCACAAAGTATAGGCTCGTCAGGATAAAGTTGTTTATTCACGTTTTCAGGCTCGTTTATTGTAAATCAATCAGCAAGCGACTGGAAAATCCCGAATCAAGGACATAATCAGCGTACAATCACCGCACATCGCAGACGCTTTCACATACGTTATGCCTAACGGCACGGTAAAATCTTAGAGAAGAGCGTAAGGGGAACTAACGTAAAAATTGGTATCCAACACCAGAAATGACCGGAAGGGTTGGGTGATAAAAAGGCTGTTATTTTGAGTCCCATATGGGATTAGAATGAAGCGCTTGTAGTTTGAATCTGAGCAGTGAGGGTGAGACGACTTTCGCGGTGTTCGCCTCTACTCACCTGAAGGCTCCAAAAACCAGGGGTTAGGAAAAGCAAGGAGAGTCAATGCACGACCACATAAAAAGGTTTTACGATTTATACCATGCTATTTTTGTATGTGCGTTTAATCTAGTTAACGAGGAATCGCGAATTTCGTGAACACAGCCTGAAAAACCATAGGGATCTGGTGCAAGCAATTTGAGAACCTACTGAGTCGATCAGCCACTACTGACCGGATGAATATTGTGGGACAACACGTCATCACTCTCGTCACTCTCTCTCGCCACGGATCTGGCACGG
>LOND01000356.1:97893-117228 GCA_014220965.1 Paragonimus kellicotti
TTTGCATTTTGAAGCAGCAAAGCGCA
The DNA here is from genome assembly GCA_014220965.1 of Paragonimus kellicotti. Lineage (NCBI taxonomy): Eukaryota > Metazoa > Platyhelminthes > Trematoda > Plagiorchiida > Troglotrematidae > Paragonimus > Paragonimus kellicotti. The sequence goes on from LOND01000356.1 coordinate 97,920, forward strand.
TTCCGAAGTATTTCGCAGAACGCGAAATAGCGTCCAGTGTTGTTTGTGCCGCTTGAAAGTTGTCAAACAGCATACCTTATCGTCAGCATAATCAAGATCAGTCAGTCTTTCACCAGGTAGGAGGTCCACGCCGGCATCATTTGAGTGCCGCAGACAGTCCTCCATTATTTCGTCTATGACGAAATTGAACAAAAATGGTGAAAGGGACAGCCTTGACGTACGCCGCTCCTGGTGCTGAAACTGTCAGACAGTTCACCGTAAACCCTAACCTGAGCTGAGGTATGGGAATAAAGCGCCGACAGTATGTTCACATACTTAGTCGGTACACCCCTACGTCTAAGCGACTCTAAAAGTGTAGATCGGTCCACCGAATCAAACGCACCTTTATAGTCGAGGAATACGGCGATTGTTGGCCGGCGGTACACATGACGCTGCTCCAGAATTTGACGAAGGGTAAAATGTGATCTATACAACCCCGCCCAGGGCGAAACCCAGCCTGTTCTTCCCTAATGTTTACTTCCCGAACTGCAGTGAGTCGACGAAGTATAATTGATGCTAGAACCCTTGAAATGACTGGGGTCAAACTAATCCCTCTATGGTTTTCGCAAGAGCCCCGGGCTCCTTTCTTAAATATGGGAACTATTATCGAGTGACCCCAGCACGGAGGGATGGTCTCCGTCGTCCACACAAGTTGAAACAACTGAGTCAATGCCTCTACTAACGCCTCTCCACCTTCTTTGAAAAGTGCCGGCACGAGATCATCTGGGCCAGCAGCCCTATTACGATTGAGAGCCGAAAGGCAATTGCGAACCTCAGTCTCAGTGGGTGGTTCCAAATCTACCGACCAGGGTGCTACATCACAAGTTTGTGGCGGCAACACAATAGAAGCAGCAGGCCAACTAAATTGACCCTCAAAGTGTTCCGCCCAACGCTCTAACCTTCTGGACTTATTACAGACTAGTGTACCATCTACCTCGCTGATAGCTTCACTGACCGACGGTCGCCTGGGACCAGTGGCACGGATCAGCTTAAACAGTTTACCGATGTTCCCTGAGGCAAAAGCGGTTTCCATTTCCTTAACTTTTTCCACTAACCAAGCCTCACGATCAGCCTTTAGACTACGTTTCAGTTTCCTACGGATATCTCTTCTAGACTTGTTATGTGAACTACCAGGAGGAATGTTCCGTCTGGCTTCTAACAACTCCAGGGATTTCTCTGAAATCCAATGTTTGTTTACCCCATGTACCCCTGTGCCGCATGCTACACTACCTGCTTTCTGAATGGCCTGTGAGATTTGAGTCCAGCAGCTATAGGGTCTTCGGAGTGAGTACCACTAAGGCAGCTTTCTAAGCTGGTTTGGTAATTATGCCTAACCGATGGTAAAGCCAGTTTCTCAACAGCTAACCGTTGCTGTCGGTGGGGTCGTTGCCCAGCAAAAGTAAGAACAAAACGACAACGTACCAACGCATGATCTGAATCCAAGTACGTGCTCCAATAAGAACGACAGTCTTGAATGGAACCCCGCCACCTATAACTAACGGCTATGTGGTCTATCTGAGACCAGGCCTGATTCGGAGAAGGCGGGCGCCAAGTATAGCATTGACGTGCACGATGCCTAAAACCAGTACTGGCTAAAAATAGATTATGCTCAGCGCATAGCTGCAACAATCGCCCACCATTATCTGATCGATGTGATGCTATCCCAAACCTACCACCTAAACGAGATTCGGCTTCACCAAGGCGACCGACCTGGGCATTCATATCTCCGGCCAGAACGACTATATCAGAGCCACGTGTCGACCGAAGGAGAGTGGCCAGATCCGAGTAAAATGCGTCCTTGACGCCGATGTCACTACAGTCAGTAGGAGCATAAGCAGACACAATGAATAAATTTCTGAAAGTTTGCGTCTAGAGCTGGCCTTAACAGAACCTGCCAAGCGGACGGCACAAAGTCTACTGTTAACAGGAATCCAATCTACTAATGCGGCTGCGGCCGTCGTGCTGAGGACTATACCTACTCCAGCCTGACCTGTAACGGCGGCTGTGGAGTCACCCCAGTATCGGGTAGACAATGCGGGTGCTGTTAGTTCCATACGTTGACTACTGTCATGGATTCTAGTCTCCGAGATACAGCAGACATCGACATGCAACGAGTCTAACGTTCGTGCGAGAGCGGCCTGCTGACCTATCTGTTTTAGCGTGCGAACGTTGAAGGCACCTATATTAATTCGCATTCTAGGTCTAAGCAAGGGACGAGGGAGGCCTGAAGCTGAAAGGCAAGAGACGGAACTTACCGGCTCAGTGTTACACAGTTAGCTACATCTGTTGTGGGACCTGTAGAGTAATTATCAGAAATGGAGGTCGGGAGGGGCCTGAGAGCTAAATTTGATAGGACAGTGGGGAGGGGTCAGCAGTAGCATGTTTTCGCCTATCCACCCTGCTGTATGCAGCAGATAGGGCGACCCGGTTTATACTGCGAGACGGCCGATGCAGTATGGAATTATTTGTGTTGTTGCGTGGTAGCATTTAAGTGTAACTGCATTATGTATCACTGACACAACCGTAGTCGGGTCACATAAGTGAGTAATTTGGTTACTGGAGCCTACTCATCGGTAGCTGACCATAATCCGTAACTGAGCTGGCTTTACACCGGGAAGTTATTAAAATATGGAGATTGAAGTCGAAAACGCTGAATATTGAAGTCTAAGCGCTACCACAGCTCACAGCTGAAAGCGGTCATAGTTTGTGTTCAACCACAGGTAGATCCAATCATTATCGCCACCTTTAGGAGCAGTCGGCCCTTTACTAGGAGTGCCTAGTACCACCACCTAACAATCGGTCTGTCGCACACTTGCACAACATTTTGACTGCCAGCAATGCCTATACGATAGCCCAGTCGATAGAAATGACCTAGCGTGTCATGAACGACAGTCAGCCGTTGAAACATGCCGCATGCATGAATTAACTTCTACTACGTGAAGACTACAGAATGTCATCCATAATCCAGTGGTACCGCGACTCGGTGTGGGTCCGTGAATGCAAACAGTCGTGCAGCCAGTATACACGGAAGCTATCACCGAAATGAAACTGTGTGATAGGTCAACCCCACGTCGAAGCTTCGAGCAACGTTCCATGCCACTCGTCGAATTCTAACTTTTTGAGAGGGCGAACCTTCTGGTCTTAGATATAGGCTAAGACTTAACTGTCCGATGTTTCAAAAGATGGGACGGTCTCGCTTGATGAGAAGCAGAAGGAGACACTCGTTATTGAAAGGGATATAGCTCTAGGCAAAAACAAACGCCCTTTATAAATAAACAGAAAATATACATAGCCCATATACTGAGTGGAGTTGGTGATCGTTAAAACACCATTGTTAATCGTGTACAAGGGGACAGATCTTACGTACAAATTGCCAACGCACTTCACCGTCACGGGAGTAACGGTAGCCTTGTTATACACTGCCAAGTGATCATTGAACAACACTTTCACTGGAGTATCTGACCACGTAACACCCATCAACCAACCTCTTATGTCTATGACTGGTGACAGTTAATCAACACTGAAATCACAGCGGATCAAAGTTGCATGCAAATCTTGACACCGAGAAGCAAATTTTCGTGAAAATACCCGTAAATAATGAGACAAAGGGTCGTGTGGTAAACGAAAAAAGGACTAGAACATCAGAAAGCTGAGAATTCATAAAAAAAGAACTCAATTCAATGGAGTAAGTGAGTTTATTTATATGAAAGTATATACACTGAGAGGAAACCGTATGGGATAGCAGCAGGCGTAAAGCACAAGTTCACGCACAGCGGAAATGTGACAAACGGATTGTGAACAGTACTGTTTGCTACGTTTGCCGTTCCATACCATTCAGTCGAGGTTTACCTCTTGAATGGAAGATGTGCAGCGAATAAATATGACTGACGAATACTCAGGTCTTCAAGCTAACAACGACTTCAGCACAGCCGCGGCGACACAACTCTCTGATACCTGGGCGAAAGCAAAAATGTGGCAATTTAAAAAGCAAATTACTTCAAATCTTCCACACAAGGGATCGTGTGATATACAGGACGACGGATGCTGAAAAAAATGATGGAATGTACGCGACTTACCTGAGGGACTGAATAACAAACAGGAACAGAACTGCGTCGATTACGCAGCGTATTAGACTGAAGCAAAATGGGAGGTTGAGTGGTGGTTCGTACTAACACCTTACCTCGTGGGTAAAGCGATTGCTGTCCAAAATGTTAAAAGAAGCCGCTTCGCGGTTTTCCAATTGAAGTTGCATTTGTGATGCAATGGCACATGTGGAACTAGCAGTCTGCACGTTAGTTTCCGAAGTCGTCTAGAGGCACGACAATGGGAGTTAAACCGAAATTGAGGCTTACCGGGTGTGCGACGTAAATTACGCGATCACCCGATGCTTTCCCAAAAATCTGAAACGATCGAAATATGCAGAATATACATCCAATTAGCCAAAAAAGGGCAATCCGCAAAGGTTTTTCAGATTGACAAGTACACACACGCTTACCTGTCGGTCCGTTGTCAAAAGGCTGCGCAACGTGCTGATAGAATCGCCCTAAAACAAAAACGCAATCAATAATCCGAAGGGAGGAGCAAACGCCATATACCTGTTTGCCGAACGGGCTAGTTTCAGCGTTTTTACAGTTTACCGTATCGACAGGCTAATAACGACCACAGCTGAACACAAAAATGAAAGTAACTTACCTGGGTGGCGGGGAACGAGGTTAACAAGGATCGCAAAGTGCTCTCACAACGGGCAACTGTCAATTGTTTTGTAGTGGCTTCTGTCATGGAAGCTGGCGTTACACGGTCATCCTGAGAGTCGTTCATACAAGCTGGAAGTGTAGACTTGAAAGCGAAAACATCAGACCATTTGTTGGTTGACTCACCTCGGAAAGGGGTGATGAGTCGGAAGCGAATGACTGGTTGGACTGGAAAGGCAGAAAGTTACCGTGGAAACAGCGAAAACACATTGCTTACAGTAGTAGCCTGTGGTACCGCAAGAAGACGGCGAAGTGTGCTGCATTCTGTTACGGTATCAGCATCATTCTAACAGTGGCAGATATACATAACAGAAACTAGTTTACTCACAGTAACATCGTGTAACGAAGGTAGCGGAAATGTACTGTTGCCCTGCTTCCAGACAGGTGAATACCGTATTGAGTCACATGGCACAATTTGTGAAGGATGTTTGTTGAAATAAATGGACGGCTTCTTACCAACCGAACTCTAAATCGAAGTGTTTAGGAAGAACGCAAACCTACTTGCTGTGCACAATGCGACGAAGTTTGAACGGAATGAGCGGTGGGGGTGATCGTCTGAAGAAATGTGGGAAAATTTCAATGACCCGTAGAAATTGATAAAGCCATGTAGTGTCACGGTGAATGCAAATGTCTTAGTTTGAGCGGGTTGAAGATATCCAGTTCACAAGCAAACCAGTCTAATGGATGACGGTCAACGTCTTGCATTGTAACAGCAAACAAACGAGGCGATGTTAGCGGACTTTCATATCATACAGAAATCGATTTAATCACATCCGCCGAGAAATCACATCACTCGGAGTTATGTCGGATCTATTTTGAAATAATCATGGGAACGACGACGAGTGAACACAGTAGCAGGCGTGGTAACGAATAGAAACACTGGCTTACTCGGTATTTTCCCGCAAAAAAAAAACAAGTGTGAAACAGTTTTAAGATAGACTGATAACATAAATGACATGCCGATCAGCCGGAGAGACGTTTATTGTGCGTGGATTAGGAGAAACCAGCGGGGGAATACAGGAGACGGACAAACGAATCTCTTTAACAGCTGTTAGGCTGTCATAAATAGCTGAGTAGGTAGAACAGATTAGTTAGCGTCAATGAGGAACCTGCAATCTGCACGACTGACGATATCATTTTCCGATTAGCCTGTCCCGGTGACCGCAATCAAATGATGTATGCACATAGTACTAACCACAAGTGGCTTGCGCTGCACCACTTGTGGTTCCACTCACACACCACATATCCGGTGTAAACCCGAAGGAATAAGACCAGTAGGTGTGTGAGTGAGGTCCTTTGTGTCCAGCCGGCCAACACTGGCTAGCCAGAACAGAGAGCCAAACAAACAACCAAATTAGGGCCTCGACGCTACAGATATCGAGTGCGGAAACTGCACATAAGCACAAAAATGGTTTAATTGCAACACAAGTTTGGACTTTTCAAGACCGGTTAAATGAGCCAGGCTGGGTTGCGTTAGCCTTGTTTGGGAGAAATTTCGTTGAGCTGATTTTGAAAATCTCGTCAGCAGAGAGACTACTGTGTATCCATAAAAGCTATTGGTGTCTAGACCTATTTCAATATCGACCATTGTTGGGTTGATTCATACCGGTCCACAACCCACTTGATAAATGGTGTTTACAATCGGACACTAGCCTAGAACCTACGAGCAAAACGACTATGAAGCAGTGTCCAAGCCGATGTTGAAAGACTGCTGACGATGGTGCAGACTGGAGTCAATATTCACTCATTTACTCGCGGTCGCCAGGAGCCTGACAGGAAGACAATTTGGCTTCGGCTGCTGGATCGCCCGGGGAAAAAATCAAAAGGGGAAAAAAAACTAAATAAAACCAAAATCCTGGTGGATATGGACGTACGGTCTTCGCCCGCAATTTCGGTGTTACCAACGTCCGCAGTCGGGCAAACAACACCTACCTATAATACTCATCGGAATAATCGAACCGTTCACAATTCGTCATCAGATCGTTGCTCGATCACCACGCGCTTTTATTCAACTGCAGGTGACCTCATAAAATTAGTGTCCGAGGTGGAAGACCCTCAGTTGCCGTGCGGGAGACGTGACCCAACCATCGTAAACTGTGCAATTTAATTATCTGACTGATTGACAGTATAGTTCGCATATTCTGAAATACGAGTTCGCGTACTGCAGCGTTGACTACACCATCATCCCACCCGATGTGGGCCAACTGGCGATAATGGAACACAGCAAGTATGTTGACATCTCAGTCGCGAACAGGCCATAGTTTCGAACCATTATATATATATATATATATATATATATATATATATATATATATATATATATATATATATATATATAACTCGGTTAAGACAAGATATCCAGACGAAATATTCAGTTCACTTGTCAAGTGGGAGCGAGCGACTGGCGACAAATATGGTTTTGCTTACATCAACTCGACGGCCAATACAACCGCAAATCACAGCAAATAATATTCTGTTGTTCACAGATAAAAGGACGTGCGCCACCCATTTTGATTGTTAGACTAAATGGGGTTCACGGTCATCGTGCGAGCTTTTGACTAGCATGCGTTTAAATTCCCGGTGATCGTTATCGAACTCAAAGCCAAGTGAAAGCGAGCAGAGATTGTATACGTGGTCCATCGATGTGATAGAAATCCAAGTCTGTCGCAAACTGTACGGTTCTTTGAAAGCAGTAATTTCGCACAGCAGACGCGATTCGTTCTCAGTGTTTGCTAGGTTCTGTCACGTGAAGTAATTTGTTTGTCAGTGTCATCTGGTCAGCATTCTTTACACCATTTTCGCTCGAGTGCCAGTTAGCTAGTTTGGTTTTACGAACATCTGACCTCCGAGTAAGTGATAGTACAAGTAGATGCTTTGAAGTACACAAACAGTTATTAACAGTGACAGCAACAGTAACTGGTTGCTGCATGGTTTATTTGTGTTCACAGCTGAGATACCCAGGGAGGTTTTTACGTGACAGGGCTTCTTCCCGTGTCAGAAGGCGGTATTTGAAATACAGACGTCGTGAAATGTATGTACTCCCAGCAGTGCCTCACCGTTGTAGGTGTGTTGTGCTCGGACGTCAAACATATCACCCGGCTGCTTCCCTTCTGAAGCATTCGAATCCCCGGCTATGTTTACTGAATTTCAATGGATGGCAGTGTCAAACAACTGTCCGCTGGGGTGCACACCGCTACGACGAGAATACAATACTTTTCTGATGTGCGCTCAAAGACTCAAGTTGAAAGAGCACCAGCGAAGGTTCACTAGGATTCAAACGACTAAACATTCAATTCCGGAACCATCGGAGACACTGAGAGAAAAGCGCTTGAGTCGACAGTTATCCAGGAATAAATCCAAATAAACGCCGGTGCTGGAGTCGTAGAATTACGTACGCATCAACCTCCATACTTGAGAGAGTACTCACCAGAACAACCTGCTGACCTGCTTGACAGATGGTGTGAATATTAAAAACGCCAATGTTTACCAGTTGTCTTGACCACAAAATACATCTATCACCCAAAGGTACAGGACACGCAGGAAAAATGGTCGGTATATTAGTACAAGAGATATTGGCTGACTACTGGCAATGTGTTGAGAACGGTAACTACTGATACTTATCGGTCGTTTATGTTCCGGAAAGGGGTTGATCTGAATCTCTGACTCAGAAGTTCGACCCGCGAGGCAATGTAGGAAATAAGGTAGGAGTTTCTCTGGGGAATCCTACGTTGAACTAATGCCTCAACAGTCTGACCCACCTGGGAGTGCCTGGCTCACTTTGCTTAAGGGCGCAATGAGTAAAACACTGTTGTCTGATCCTGATAACTGCTGCGCGTGGCAGATGTATATAAAATTATGTAATACTTCTGAAGGATGTCGAAATTACTTTGACTTAGTCGGATAATGCACCAGTCATCACAGCGACCAAGATGTTTTTGCAAGGTCACATTTTTAACCTGATCTTTCGTATGCGAAAAGCAGGGGTACTGAAACAACAAATATGGTTGTAAATTGTCCACAAGATCATGCTTTAATATCTAAGCACCCCCGTGTGGTCAGCAAGACGACACGCAACTCTGAGTATAGTCGTCTTACGTCTGACTGTTGCCCTTCGGCTTATCTGACATGAATGTACCTGGTGAGACCGAAATCCTGGTCAACATACCCCTCTGAAACAGTGCGGTCTGCGAGCCTGACCGCCACGTCGAGGTAGCAAAATAGGTCGGGAAGGCTTTATCCAGGATGACATAAAGAGAGGGAGTATGACTCAGACATTGCTGTTCACATCACCCCACAGTCGTCTGGCCACAGCAATGAATTATCAGGTCATAAATGTTACGTCGTTCTCAGCTTTTGTAATTGTAACATGCTTGTTGTCAGCCGTTTTTTTTTGGGGTGGACAGCGCCAGGTCGCAGAATTCTAAGCAAGGATGATCGCGGCTTCAACTCGGCCTCGTGAATGGCGACTTTACCACCGCCTTTACCAACCATTTTGAATCAATATAAATAATGCATAACTTGTAAAGCTCCACCGGGAAGGTCCATCATCAACCAATAAACTGATTAAAAAAACGTTGGTTGTCCGATGCTAACGGACGAAATGCAAGGAAGAAGTTGAGGTATTCCGTACTCAGTGTCACACACAAGTCATGATTGAAAAATTACATCGTATAGCTTAGGAAAGTCAAAGTTAGGCAAATACATGGGAACAATCGATATAGCCATAGCTCAGATCAGAGGGATGGGAATTCATAGGGGTCACCGTCAACGTTAGGCAATCTCCAATGAGCGATATTTTTGGACGTGGTAGCAAGTGGGCAGCTAGCCGACTGGATATAGAAACCGATTTGGGTTAGCGTGATGAAAGCAAATTAGGAATCCAGTTGAGTAAATTCAATGACGCTGCTGCACATTTTGCAAGTTTGAACATCATTAAGGATTCAACTAGAGTTATCATACTCATTAATTTGCCCTCATTTGCTGCTAGTGATTGACGTCATTGTAAGAGAGGGCGCTACACAGTATATGCTTTACAACTGGTGACGTTACCTTGTATCGCGAATGTGGCTCATTAGATTCGCGCGACCAGTGTGTGCTGTCCAACCGGTAACCATGCGGCGGCCTTTGTGGACTTCTGTTTGAGTCAGGCTCATTGAATCAACGTGATAGAGAGGAATCCTCTACGGAGAAAAATTGATGAATAACTGATGACATACCTCTTTCACATAGGTGAGCTTTGAGTCGATTGTACATCGTGGACAGATATCCGAAATGCCCGCACGAGTTGAGCATTTTTTATGGGCTCGCCATGCGCACAAATGACAAACATACATATCCTGGTAGGCCAACATAAGGCATTCAGCACAGATCACATCCCGGACAGCCTCGGCCAACTTGGATCCCGAGCGCAAAACATACGATGGGGATTTGTGTTGTGTATAAAACCGCTTGATCAAGGCCTCCAGCTGAGAGATAAGGCGTTCAGGTTCGCGTTGTTCGAAACCTAATTCGAATCGACGGAACTTGGCCAGAAGAGTAGGCAAGGGGTTTCGAACACAGTGGTGTACCAGCTCAGTGGTCAAGAAATAGGAAGAAGAGGTACATTCCTGAATTTTCTTTCGACGGGGAGACCGCAGTGAGTCCGTGGAAACTATTGAGAAATGAAAAACGGGTGAAAGTAGATGACAGAAGAGTATTTATATTCAAATGCAAATGAGCGCAGGAAATAGAAGACGGTATATCATACTAATTAGCCTGTAACATCAGTTTGCGCTCATACCGTAGTAAACCCGCCCAAGTATTTGGCAAGTGCCCGGTGTGACTGCGATGCCGTAGGAACACAAGTACACAACAATGTACGTGGTACCCACTAATAAATTCCTTAGGAAGCGATCGAATTCAGATTATTCCCGACAAAACGAGCAACGTGAAAATGTCCAACAATTCCCGACTGAAGTAAATACCCGATCATTACCCAGCTTTCTTTGAGAAGTTACGAAAATTAACACACGGTTCGTAGAAAGCGAAATTGATGTTGACGCATGTACCCTGTCATATACAGCGACACAGGAAACGTAAGTCGTTTCGCAAGCTCAGTACAGGAGCTTCTCGCTGCAACGTTCGAAATAGATTACTTCTGTTGTAACCGTAACTAAATCAAATGATTTCATGTGCACATGTGGCGATAGCACGCTCATCAGCGAATAACACTTACGCCAAATAGATTTGTCCGCGACCCTCGTCGTAGGTAGCAAATCGTTTCGAAAACATCGCTAGAATCATGCCAAATTAGGGGTAGAACTGGATAAAAACTTCCATGTACATGTCAACCTATCGCTCGCCGCATCCTGCTGTTTGCGTGTGTCAGGTTAGCCTGAAAACGACATTCTGTGGGCCAGTGCATGAAATGTGTTTAAAGCATGAGGTTTTTCCCGCCGAGTTTACATGAGCAAGCTGAAGACAAAGTAGTAATCATCACCTTTAGCTGGCAACGCTGTTAGAAAAACGGTGAAAGATTGTAGTCAACGGCGGTCGTGTTGAGTCAGTACTTCCCTTAACAAGGCTCACCGTCTACTACCAACATTCCATTGTTTTTATGCTCGTCAAAACCTGAAGTCTGCAATTTGTAACTGGTTACGTTAGTGTCATTCGTCGTTGAGTGTACTTTTTGTCAGACGGTGTAGTACAAAAAATGTGATATGATGTTGGTACATCTACCCATAAACTAAGTGTAATGGTGAAAAGCCACCTCATCGCCATCAGTATTGATATGGTATCAGCTATAAAAGTTTGTCATTTCCCAAACTGACGCGCCCTTTTACACTGCGAGTGCAGTTATGGGTAATGGTATGAACAATGTATCAGTAAATCATGGAGCTTATGCACAACGTATCTAACACACAGTGGAGAAAACTAATGAATCAACCGACCAATTAATTAACAAAAATCGTGGTGATATTCAGAGTTTAAAGTTTTTATCACTACCTTTGAGCAGATTTTTCTAGCCTCCAACACATCTCTACCATTGCCCGATGAGAAAAAGACGCAACATGTTCTAATTTGGAGTGCAGAGGCAGACACCGAAAGTACGAACGTACAACTACAATAAATCTTACATTGATGGAGTAAACAATTGTACGGCTGAAGTACTGAATCGCTTATCAACAAAAATGCCACGGACATAAATCCTTTAGAGAGGTTTTTCGATTCGACGTTTGGAAACTATCTCTAATTAGTTTTACAAAACGACATACGATTAATCGTGCCAACAAATCTTCCATAGATAAGAAAGGTTAACAATCAATGACCATTTGAGGTAACCCATAATTTGCCATCCGAGGACAATAAGAGCGGAAGGGATTACTCAGCCATTGTGATCCTGGACTCACGATCGACCTTTCCAAATCACATTTTCAAGAGATCGCTCAAACCGCTCTATCGACAATTCAGGAATATCTAAAACGTTGGTTCTCAATCAGCCATTTGGAACTCTAATTTGTGTTTGGTGGATTTCGTCAGATTGGACGCCATGATGTACAACAATTTCCTCAGTGATCGTTTTCGTTGCTTGTATTAATTGTGAATGTACGCGTCTTCCCGACCCATTTGGCTTCAGCAACTGGTTCATTCAGTGCGTATCTTTATATTCGTTTTCTGCTACGTTTCCATACAATTTTACTTGCAGGTTATTCAGCCCGAATTACCGGCTGATATGGCGAAGGTTTCCGACCGTTTTTCCAGCAGGATGCTTTTGGAGCACACCCAAATTGAGTCAAAATATTCTCTGTCGCCTAATGCTATTCGAACTCGTAAGCATAAGTTGGTTGACATTTTCCAAACTCACCAGATCGAACTGTCCGTGAGTGAGCGGGATGTGTTCACGGTTGCCTCTGCTCCCGATCAGAAAATGAGGTTCTATGTTTTCTACCGGACACTGTATCTATTAATTTTCTTGCAATTGCGGAAACACTTACATCGATGAAACGGAAAGAATGAATGAAACAAGGGCCAAGGAATACATCCCGAATATATCCCGAAGTATCTTAACTCACACACTAGCGAGTGATCCTCAACGAAGAGGAAATGTCGCTTCATCCACAGCAAGGCATTTATCGCGCACAGGTCACAGCGTTAACATTGTATTATCCTTTACGGTCCTGATGGGTGCTCACAATCTACAAATTCTCAAATATACCGGAGCTTACTATATCAGGCATCAGCAACCGGTTCAGTGTGCACAAAATCAACTGACTGTCGTAGTCTGTCTCAGCCACTATTAACAAACGCCCGATCTCATACACAAATACAAAGATGCGGCGTACACTGGTTTACTTCACCGAACGTGATAGCAACCAACAATCCTTAAAAGTCAGTGAAAACTAGGACGACCTACAAGTAATCGATGGCCCACATTCCGAAACCGGCTGATGGTTTTCAGCTAGATTTGAGGTCCTCTGACCTGGCTGTGTCCAGATATGTAACCGGTAAACAAATTGATTAACCTTCGTTCCTTCGTCCGCCACACGCTGGATCCATATGACCCCATTCCAGGGCTTAGTTGAACTCCGTTCCGATATTCACGTTTTATTATAGTAATTCTTAATCAGGCAATCCGCAACCGACCTCGATCACGTTCGAACAGAACAGGTAGAGATACTGCAAACGAGATGCCAACCGCAATCTTCATGTTACAGGCCACGACCTGTGAAACTGTAATCAATATTCATTTGTATTTCAGTTTACACATAACTTTACCTGACAGTGTTCTATCGGCTTTAATCGTCACGTTACCTTGGGCTGCTAGAGTGCACAAGCTGACCACAAGGGTGTGCAACAATTACGACGTAATTGCCTTATGATTCATTTTACTTCGAAAGAAACTCGCTTCAGAACCACATCACACAATGTCACCAGTGTTTAAAAAATTGCGGCTGATAACCACAAAAAGCACAATGAAAGTGTTTCTGATAAGAAGTCTGATATTTGGTTAATTTCAAGCAGAAGACCACCAATATTTCATCGTAGCCCTCGCATTCAAGTAGGATATACAAGGACAAGCTATGCGAGGAAATGCACTGCTAACGAGCTTTAACAGGAGTGAAACTCGAGTTTAGTGCTACTTTTCGAAAGAGCCTGATTGGAAAGTCTATGTGAATCGGAAGACTGTGAGCAAATGTGTGATGCGCAACTTGAAGTCAACCACAATCCGCGGTTACTCACCAGTAATCTAAAGTAACACCTGAAAGGTTTAACGTGATCACCGACTTCGACTTGTCTCGGAAGTTCAAATAATGGGGTTATCGATTGGAGTTAACAGACAGTAACTGTGTCTCCTATCGAGACGATCGGGCAACCTGATCATTACTCACAAGCGAAAGTGGTTGAGCGTTCACATATGATAATTCGGTCGTGCCTAATGTGAAGGTCAGTTGAATATTGGTCAACACGGTTGGGGAAAGCCAGTTCGCAGTTCGAACTTCGGTCGAGGCAAAGACGTGCACTAATGACGAACTCTAACAAGTGTGAAACTTGAGCCTGGTGTTTCTTTTCGAAACGTTCTGACTAAGAAGTCTGTTTGAATGCGAAAACTACGATCAAATATGAATTATGTTCGACTCGGATGTGTTTCTGTTGAAAATACGAAATCCTAAAATGCCAATAAAAAGAGCACAGGAAGGCGGCATAACGAATATTTAAACGTTTGACAACAAGCTTAGTAATACAAACCAAACGTAATGAATGAATCAATTAAGAACGATAATTACCAAGTTCTCGACGCATGCAAGCCTTCAGCCGTTTGAGGCAAGTGGAAACGTGTGTCTTTTTGTTCCCAACTGACTTTAACTGATCACTGATACGTCTCCAATCAGCATTGTCAGTGATAAGTGAATGATTGTGCAACATTGTGTAGTGACTAACAACGAGACCATGTTCCGAGGCACGAACAGAAAATCTCACGGGACAAAACAGCATCAATCGCGTTCTGAAATGTCCATCATTGTTGTATAAAACAAGCTGAAAGTACGCACCTCGTCCGTCTGAATCCGAGTGATGTACTCCTACGTTTGACGTCATAATGCTGACAGCGGAAACTCATTGTGTCGTATACTAGTTGGTCTGCAGGGTAGCGTTTGCGACAACTACGCACAATGAACCTTGTTTTAGTATTCTGAATAGAAAACAACAATGTCTTGAGACCAGCTTCAAAGAAAAAACACGTACGAATTCAAATTCCTTGATGGCATCGGTCAACTCTGAGTAGGTAGCAAACGTTTTGCATGCTATGAGATTCTGGAAGTCCTGGGTATGATCGACCGGTTCTTCCACAACATCTGTCATTGACAGTCTCTGAGGTTATCCCAAAAATATACTCAAACAAGTCTCTGGAAAATAATTTTACAAGAATCGCTTGAGAAGTGAGCACTTACAGGAGTGCAAAATAACTGAATAAACCGGGTCACAACATTAATAATTAAAAAGCACATCTTCAAGCAGGAAACTCTCTTACCGTAAATTCGCCGAAGACTCGAAAAATGATGACTAAGCCATATGCACTGGATGAATACAGACTCATAAATGAGATAAAGCACAGCGTTAATTAAATATAGATGAAAAGCGAATGAAGCCTGACGTTAAATGACAAAGTAAAAACTATATGAAACCATGGAAAGGGTATCTCTAGCACAGACGGCAAGGAACTGCTGGAGAAAGACTTGAATCGGCCCATCGACATCAACTTTAGTCATGGCTGAAGCAGATCGTTTGGATCGCGAGCAGTGAAACGATGGACAATACAAGGTGCGGTAAACACCTTCCGAGAGTTGGAAACAACCAGCGCCACCATAAACAGCAGAAATCATCATCATGGACAGCAATACATCAGTGGCTTCTCACCGATGCTTAACTGCCACATAGCCATAAAGAAAAAAGCGAACTCCGTATACGAAGAGAGAAGAAAAAGGAGGGGAGCAGCGACCTTATCATTAAAAATAGCTACGTCCTCTTTGGAATATTCGAAACCAAGATTTCTACACCCTACAAACAAAAAACAGAGCTGCAGAAATTGGTTGCAGCTGAGTCCCGCAGTATTTGCTTTCGGCCTCACAATAAGCAAAATAGTCGGCGACAACAATAGCCAGTTAATTGAGCTCCAGTAACACTACAAATAACCGCGGTAAAACTAACAGCAAATTTTTAGCAAAACAGTACATCCAAAGGTGCGTGATGATAGAACGTTGAGATGGTATCTGGACGTTCTGTGGGAAACCAGGAGGCGGTTACATTACGAACCGTTGCGGCAACTTAGTGGTCATGATACATCCACCTCATCGTCATCATCATCATAGACAGCAATACATCAGTGGTTCACACTGATGCTTAACTGCCACACAACCACGACGGGAAAAAAACCCTATATAGGAAGAAGGGGAAAAAAGGGGGACGGTAAGGAATCTAACTACTGAAAATAGCTACGTCTATATTCAGACATTCAACATCAAGGCGCCTACACCTTGCAAACAAACAACCGAGCTGTAAGTGAAAGTAAGGCGTCATCAGCTTCCTTACGACTTTCACTGCCCCGCGTCATTAAGTGCACTCACTTCACAGACAACTCGGCCAAACAACGACAACATTCACGCCACTGAGCTCGATTAGCCGCCATCTCACCTAATGTCTCAAGCCACCGACTCTGTGAGTCGCGAGGGCCCCAGCCCGGGAGACGAACCCGACCTACAGTGCCAACCCCTTCGTGAACGATTTCATTTGTCTACGCCAGGTCATCATCTGTCCACCTCGCACCTTGCGCCAGTCGGCCGCAGCGTCGGCAAACAGTGCTCGATGTGGCAAACGACTAGCTACCATCCTTAAAACGCGACCTAGTCATCTACGTCTGTGTAAGCTTAAGCATTGAACAAAGGAATTCACATGGCAAGCACTAACAAACGCCCGCTTCATAACCTCTTCGCTGTTTACTCGCTGGTGCCACCCGATACGAGCGATCGAACGCAGACATCGGTGGTCAAATACCTGAAGACGGTTCACGTCTTCTACCCTGAGCGGCCAAGTTTCGCTGCCGTAAAGTAATACAACCCTCGCGGTCAACTAATATGTGCAATCCTTCAGCACCACAGAGATGCCTCTCTGTAGCCAGAGGTGTCCTAGATTAGCGAATACCGCCCTAGCCTTAGAGAAACGCACTTCTATTTCATTTCTAAACCTCCGCCGCCGCTGATGCAACTTTCCCAGTGCACGAACCGGCCAACGCCCACACTCCAATCATTCAACATGCAATCTGATTATCCACAGCGGCATGGAAGAAAAATTAAGCATTTCGAGGATGCAGTGCGCATTTTGAAGTATTTAGCTTGGCGCGGAATAGCATCTGACAGTCTGTAATGCCCGAAATATGTCACACAGCAACACCACCTTGTCGTCAGCATAATCAAGACCAGTCGGTCTTCCAGTAGATTGGAGGTATCCGACGGTATATTTTAAGTGCCTCAGACGGTCATCGACTATTTCTTCTCTGAAATAATCAAAAAATAATGACAATGGACAGCCTTGAAGTACGCCGCTCCTGGTGCTGAAACTGTCAGACAGTTCACCGTAAACCCTAACCTGAGCTGAAGTATGGGAATAAAGCGCCGACAGTATGTTCACATACTTGGTCGGTACACCCCTGCGTTTAAGCGACTCTAAAAGTGTAGATCGATCCACCGAATCGAACGCACCTTTATAGTCGAGAAATACGGCGATTGTTGGCCGGCGGTACACATGACGCTGCTCCAGAATTTGCGAAAAATGAAAAACTGAGCAATACATCCTCGTCGAAATGAAACTCTGCCTGTTCCTTCCCTAATGTTTGCCTCCCGAACTGCAGTGAGTCGACGAAGTATAATGGATGCCAGAACCCTAGTAATGACTGGGGTCAAACTAATTCACTACGGTTTTCGCAAGAGCCCCTGACACCTTTCTCGAAATTGGGAACTATTGTCCAGCGACCCGAGCACAGAGGAATGTTCCCGGTTGTTGAAACAACTGAGTCAAAGCCTCCACCTTTGAAAAGTGCCGGTACGAGATCATTTGGGTCCAGCAGCCTTATTACGTATTGAGAGCCGAAATGCAATTGCGAACCTGTCATCAGTGGGTGGTTGCCAAATCTACCGACATGAAGGCTGCATTGCAAGTTTGCGGCGGCAACACGGCAGAATCAGCAGACCAACTAGATTGACTCCCTGTTAGTGGACAGCCACCAAACAAACAGTTGTATTCATTTACTGCACCTTTACATTGCTTTTTCATTTGCATTGTAGCTCACCATTGGTGCTTCATTTACTGTGGACCAATCATTCTATCGCATCACTCTGAGCGTTCATCTCCCAACGTGTTTTCCAATCGATAAACATTCCATCAAGATTCGTTTGTCTTCTCAGTTCGAGTCGCGTGATTGAATATACAATTAGCTGATCTGTTCAACAACTCAGGGACATAACACTGGTGACGGGGCATCACGAACTTAACAATGTCTATCTCTGCAGTCCAGCTACAGTCCAGCAACAGCGAGAGCAGTTTGAGCAATCGCAGCAACGTCTCATCGAGTCTCTGACCAAAACTCTTCACTTGCCGTCAACAGCGGTAACTTCCAGTGACAAATCAGCGTCGGTCGATTCAATCGCCGCAGCCATTTCGGACTTCCACTACGAACCTTCATCTGGTCATACATTTGACGCATGGTTCAAACGTTGAGGAAGACATTCCGGAGTGAATTTCCGGCAAAGACTCCAAATGGAAAGTCCGACTTCTGGTCTAAAAACTTGTCACAGTGGTACAGGGGCGGTTCACGAATTTCATCCTTCCACGACAACCGAAGAATTTGGATTTCATAGAAAATCAGTTCAAATGCCTCATTTTCATTGCTGGTCTTCACTCGCCTCGGGATGCTGACATTCGAACTCGCTTATTGTCCAAACTTGAGCAGGATAAGGACATCACAGTGAAAGCTCTCACGGCTGAGTGTCAACGACTGGTGAACCTGAAACATGACACAGCCATGATTCAGCAGGCGGCACAGCCCTCTATCGTCCGGTACGGTCCAAGCGGTGAAAGGAGCCACCGCTAAATCCACAAAAAGGCCCCCAACAGCATGTTGGTCTTGTGGCGAGTGGCATTTCAAACGGTTTTGCCCATTCAAGAAGCACCAATGCCAGAGATGCAACCGACGTGGCCATAAAGACGGTTTCTGTGACCCACAGGGCACCACCACCTCCAACAATCGTCGGAATCAAGCTCCAATTCCATTTCGCCACAAAAAACAATTTAACCCATACACCAATGCTAAATTTAATTCCCTACTTTGCTGCCTTCAAAATTGAGTTTGAACATAACGGTTTCCATCAACAATTTCCCAGTTCATTTTCAGCTGGACACAGCTTCTGACATTACGTTGATCACACGTTCCACATGGGAGTTAATTGGTAAACCCAATGTGTGCATCACCAGTCACCAAGCCAAAGTGCATC
>LOND01000356.1:134509-153530 GCA_014220965.1 Paragonimus kellicotti
GGTGGGTGAAATGGTTTGATAAGAAGTGGTTGAGGATGGCACGCTTTAATAAGCGCTCCATTATCTTGCATGGAATGCTAGTAAGGCTGATTGGCCGATAGCTAGCCGGAGAGTGCCGGTCTCCCGCTTTAAATATGGGCGTGACCGTCGCCTCTTTCCATGCGCTAGGGAGAATGCCAGTCTGAAGTGTCTGTCTAAACAGCTTATAAAGGGGTTCTGCCAGACTAGCAGCTGCTTCCTTGAGAATCCTGGGATGGATCTTGTCAGGACCCATTGCACTGTATGAATTAACCTTGAATAAAAGGTCTTCAACATCTAGCACAGAAAACTCAGCGGTAACCAGTGGTTGCCGGAAATTCTGCAGCGGTAGGACGGGGTGCCAATCCGGCGGTGCGACGTTGTAGACTGCCGAGTAGTATTCCCTGAATAACTCGGCCACAACTAGTGGGTCAGATGAGGTTTCCCCGTCGGACAGTCGCAAAGAAAGAGCCGAGGGTTTATTCTTTCTTAGTCGTCGCATATGTTTGAATAAGAAGTTTTTGTTCCCAGACAGTTCGTATACATGCATTTAAGAGCTACTTCCTCACTGGACTTTGCGAGAAAAGAGAGAGTGCGAGGAATAGCTTGGGAAAGAAGACCTAAAATTGAGGAGGGTGGTGGGGTTGCACTCGGTCTGTGCTGCCGAGTGGTTCTGATGACCCTCCTCTGGGGCTGCGAGCGCGACGTCACCGCTTGTGCGTACGTCAGCGTTTCTACAGGGCGTTTGACATGCATTCTCGGTGTCGCAATTTGCGACCTCTGCACCCCTGCTAAATTCCGCTTTTTGGGAGGGTGTTTGGGAGTTTTCACCCACGGAAAATTTGACTTTCTTACCTGCTGAATGCAGGGTTTGAAGAGGAGCATTGTGCGCGGCTTGCTGGGACCACTGATAAAAGTATCCAGTGGGGCGGGCCAAAGTAATGCTTTCTGAGTCGCAGGAGGCGGCCCCAACAGGCTCCCATTATTACGAATTCTTGGAAGAAAGAACTTTCTGCGGGGCCTTTTGGTGGATTTTGGCTCAGGTAACTCGTGAAACGGCTTTTGTGCAGTTTCGGTGTCTTTGACACTTGTGCCCGGGCTTGGGGCGTCGGTCATTGGAGTGGCGACTACAGAAACAGCGTCCCCGCTTTCCACCACTGGCACATAACGCCTGGGTGGATACTGGAGCAGAAACTACGACCTTAGTCTCCAGTTGTAGTTTCCGGTCCGCCATAATTTGACTTAGTCTTAACCCGCTGCTCGCGCCTCGCCCTCTCTTGTCGACAGCGATCGAAAGACACGCCTTTCAGGAGGGCGTTGGCGGATTTCAAAGTCACTGTTTTCTCCACAACCGTCTCAGGAGTGAGCGTGGCTGGCAAGGTTACCAAAAGTCCAAGTGACTCTGGTTACGAATGTTAGTCGTAGAACGTAGCTTTTTCGGTTAGTGTGGACGGTAGAAAAAATTCCCGACATATTCCGTCATTTCCCCTCGGTACATGGTGCGGAAACTGAAGTCACCGGAATGTGTGTCACGGACGGGTGTTTGTTTGTTTTAATTGGCCCATGTTTAAAAACGACCTTAACTGTGCTGAAGTTCTAGTTTGAGAGCAAGACCTGTCAAAAGAAAATTCGTCGTTGTACTGAATGAAGACCTATATGGGTGATTGGCAATCTTGAGGATATGAGAGGCAACCCAGGCAGCAAACTGTCACATGAGAGTAGTTTTGACGGTCACCGAGTTTTTGACTAGGACTATGTAGCTTGAATATCAAGAAGACTTCCAAATTTCCAAAGGCTTGCAGAGGCTCAGTGCACCCTTTTGACTTGCGAAGTGATGTCTTTTCGCTGGGTTATTTTATCGGTAAACAGCTATCGCCATGATGCCGATCAACTGGTTTTTCACTCTGAATGTATCCAAATGGCGGACATAATTGAGTGTCCATTCTGTGGCAAGCAGCTTCAACCTCAGTCACCTGGTAGGTGCACGTTTCGAATTCTTAATTTTGTCAGTTCCCTCCACTTCAGCCATTGTTCGCACTCCTCCAGTGATTATGAAAACCAAGTCCCGCACACCACCCACAATGGATGTCGACTTAGACCGGTCCGCAGACAGTGTACCGCTTGCACACGAGCCGAAGAAAGCGCGAATCAATATAACCTGGAGTGCCTAAGCATAGAGTTTTGTTTGGCTTATCTCCTAAACTAGGACGAATGGATGGAGAGGCCAGAAGTGTTGAGGCATGGAGTACAATATAGTTTCATCCGTAAAATAGGGCAAATGGAATGAGCAATCCTAAGAGCAATCCCAAGTACTTTTTGCCTTCACTCTTAAGCTAGGGATAATGGATTCAATTTCAAATCCAGGACTTGATGAAGGCCTGCGCCTGTTGACGTCCTGATGCTTGACTGGTGTGATCCGGAGATTGACCAGACTGCGTTTTCTGTCGATGCACTGCGTTCGGTAGTGGTCTAAGGGTAGGGACAAAAGAAAAGAGATGACAAATCTTGGTTGCCCTGAAGCAAGCAGATAATTATCCGATTAATACAGAGTAGGAAAAAGGTTGCTCCAACATTTGTCTAGCTCCCTTTTGAATACATCTACGCTGGAGGCCTCAACAATCTTTGCAGGCAATTTGTTCCACGAGTTGATTACCCGGTTAGTGAAAAAGTTAAATCGAACAGCCAACCGTGATCTTGTTTTTTGATTGTGAACCTATGACCTCTTAAATCTCTGTCCTGACGTATCACGAACAAACGCCAGGGGGCTTGTGCCGGTGTAGTGGGTAAGCTTGTACACTTCAATAAGGTCTCCTCTTACCCGCCGGCGTTCGAGCGAGAATAAGTTCAACGAGCTCAGTCGGTCTTGGTAGCTTAGACCCTTCATACCCCATACCATACGTGTGGCTAGCTTTTGTACCTTCTCGAGGACAGCTATGTCCTTTATGAGATACGGTGACCAAGCTTGGGCACAATATTCCAGGTGGGGCGAACTATGGCCGAGTACAGTGGGATGAACACTGCTGGACATGGGTTGGCGATCGCGGATTTCAGTCGGTATAACGCCCGTCGTGCTTTTGTCGCGGCTGCGGCACACTGTGCAGATGGAGCAAATGTGCTAGTGATTTGGATACCTAAGTCTCTCGTTTGCTGTTTAGTTGCTAGCTCGATTGTCCGTCCATGTGCATCCCTTATATACCTGGGGGTCGAGTGGGAAGCATTAGCGAGGATATGACTTTTGAGAACATTCAGTGGTAAGTCCCACCTTAATGTCCATTCGCAGATCTTCAGAATGTCCTCTTGGAGGGCATCCGAGTCCGACGCATTTCCCACCAGCTTTATGTCATCAGCATACAGGTAACATGGGTTGACTAGGTTGTCGGTCAGGTCATTTATGTATACCAGGAAGAGCAGAGGGGCAAGGATTGACCCCTGAGGTACTCCACTTAACGGAGAACCGTCGTCCGACAGTACTCCTCTTACTCTCACTCTACACGACCTTCCAACTAGAAACGTCTGGATCCACCTACAGATTCTAGGGGATATTCCAGCTTCTCGTAGCTTCCAGCCCAAAAGCCTGTGGTTGACAGAATCGAAGGCTTTCTGGAAATCTAGGTAGCACACCTCGACCACTTCCCCTCTATCCAACTTCTCCGTGACAGTGTCTAAAAACGTCAGCAGATTGGTAAGACAAGATCTGCCTTTTAAAAAGCCATGTTGAGGAGCTTTGAAAAATTTCTGCTCGCAGAGAAATCGGCAGATCCTCTCTCGTAATATGCGCTCAAAGATTTTGCTGACGATCCTCTCTCGTAATATGCGCTCAAGGATTTAGCTGAGCAGTCTGGGAAGCTAGGACACTTGCACGGAGATTTTGTGAACCATTAAGTGCAAAACGCCTCATGACGTTCATTCAGCAAGCCACCTCGTCCGCATTCAAACGTACGTCATGATATCGGAAAAGTATACAACCGTGGTAGTTTGGTGTGCACCCGCTCTAAATAAACGCTTCCCAGGGTATACGCAACAAATACCATACGTAAAATATTAAAACAAATAATTACAGGAGATCAAACGTATATTATACAACAATTACAATAGGGCTCAACCGGGGCTAAACGACACCGATACGCGAAAGCAGCTGAGGCTGCTTAAGCATCCGACCTTTGAGCGCGCGAGCAGGTTGAAAGAGTATAGAGTGCTTTCGGCGCGCACAGGCCAACGAGCGCGCAATCAAACAGACGCGATCGCATGCATCATGCGGACGACAGATAAAGATCCATAATACCCTATGTACAACGTGAGATAAGATTTCGAGAAGAATTTTATGTCCTACAGCTGGCAGACGGGGTTATCTCCTGGAAGTTGCAGTAGCAACGGATGCCTGTGCATGCCGAATATATAACAAAGAAAATATAACTGACTTTTCCCGTTTTGCGCGCAATCCAACTTTGGACTATGTTAACTAGCTTATCTTACTTTTGGTGCTTTATAAAATACCTAGTCCTTGTGAACCAGAAACTGTTTGATCGTCTGAAGTTTTCCTGCTTTATTATAATAAAATTTCACTAACGGTATGTGTTTCCACGTCTATGACGACGATTTTCATTATATTCCACCATTAATTCTCCGGAATAACGCGAAATACAACCTTTCGCCATTCTGTCACTGTTCCCTATGCTATTGAACTTTCTTTAGGGGGACAATCCCCATACAAAGGTATAAACGCGAATAGTCAGTTCAAAATGCAGTCGCTGAATAGCTCACTATAGGCAATCCCGATCTACGCGGAACAGGAGCACCAAGGAGACGAGACGCGCGCACCAAAAGTGTATTGCTAAGTAGAATCAATTCAAACAAGTGGTGTTCATTTTGTACAAGAACAAGTGCTGTAGACTATATATAAAAATAAGCGAAATATGAAAATATGTACAATACCCTATAGAACTCCCCCTAGAGCGTTAGAAGGATGGAAACGCTCGATAAAATGAGGAAATGTTAAGCACAATACTCTTTGAAAACTGTTGGCCATCTGACGGTTCGGCCTGAGCGAGTGCGGGGAAGATCAACAGGGGTTTTCGGGTTGGACTGAGGAGGTACGGGCTGTTCGTTACACATGGGCTGGGTAGACTGCGAGTCACCAGGAGTAGGATCGACTTCAGGAGCGATGGGAGGATCTAAGTGAGGTTCGACGTGAGCAACTTTAAGTCTGTCAATGCTCACTGTATCGTGGGATACGTTGCGATCGATCACGAAAACTTAGGGAACCGTTTAATCACACGAAATGGTCCGGAGTATGGTTTTTGGAGAGGGGTTTTAACGGCATCAACACGAACGAAAACAAAATCACAAAAGTCCAGATTGGAGTGCTTTTGTTCTTGTTTGGTGTTTAACCTGGTAGGCTGAGGCCGGATTTTGCGCTAAATGACTTCAACGGTTGCACGAAGATGGTGATGTCAAAATTAGCTTGATCAGCTTTCGATGTATAGAACAGTTTGATAGGAAGGTGAAGTGTCGTACCGTAAACTAATTCTGCGGTCGTGCAGCCAATGTCTTCTTTAACAGGCCGATCGAATTCCAAGCATGACAAGGGGCAAGTGATCGGTCCAACGCTGGGGGTCTAGTTGAGCTTTCAAAGCGGCCTTCAGCTGACGATGAAAGCGTTCGACCAGACCATTTGCTGCCGGATGGTATGCAGTGGTTTTGATGTGATCGACTCCGAGTAACCGGTTGAAGTCTCTGAACAGCGCCGATTGAAATTGCGCGCTACAGTTTGCGGATACAGTTTTTGGAAGGCCAAAGTTTGAGATCCACCCGTCCATGGACGCTCGCGAAATTGCTTTGGTATTTGTGTCAGGGAGAGGTATCGCCACTGGCCATCTGGTGAAACGGTCAACGCATGTCAACGATATAACCGATAACCTTTTGAATACGGTAACGGACAGACTGGACATGACTGAAACGTGCGTCGGGGTTAGCGAATGTGCTGGGGTCGTGATGGTATGTCTGTGGACTTTGCTGCGTTGACAATCAAGGCAAGTTCTCGCCCATTCTTGTATGTCCTTATGCATGTTCGGCCATACAAATCGATCTGAAATCAGCTTGACGGTGGCACGAACGCTGGGGTGAGACATGCAGTGAGACTGTTAAAAACAGAACGTCTGAAGTTTACTGGCACAAATGGGCGAGGGCTGACTGTCGTGGTATCGCATATGATTGTGCCTTCGCAGTTGGCAAGAGGCAACTCCCGAAGTTTGAGCGAAGAAGAGGTGCGACACTGCTGCAATTCCGGGTCGTTGTTTTGTGCTCGAGGCTAATTCCTTCAAATCAACAGTGTCAGTTCGGTGTAAACCACTTAAAGTAACTCTGGACAAGGCATCGGCGACGGTGTTTTTATCTCCCGCGATATATCGTATGTCCGTTGTGAACTGGGAAATGTAGTCCAACTGTCGAATTTCCTCCTCAGAATAACGGTCGGGCTTGGCGTTGAAGGAATAAATAAGTGGTTTGTGATCTGTTAGGATAGCAAAACGCCTGCCTTCCAACACGTGACGAAAGTGTTTAATGGCGAGAAAGATAGCCAGCAACTCGCGACCGAAGGTACTATAGCGCGTTTGAGCTTGCTGAAGCTTGCGGGAGAAAAATGCTAAGGGGTGAGCTTGGCTGTTCACGAAGAACAGCGCCGACAGCTGACTGGGATGCATCGGTCTGTAAAATGAGATCCGAACCTTCGTCTACACGCATGTGTGCCAGGGTTGTCACTTGTGACAACGCGTCTTTGGCTGCGAGGAATGCAGCCTTAGCCGGAGACGGTAAAATAAAATGCTTGGGATTATCCTTTAACAAATCTGTAAGGGGTTTCAACAACTCCGAACAGTGCGGGATAAAACGGCAGTAGTAATTTACAATGCCTAGAAACCGGCGCAGGCTTTTCTGGGATTGTGGTGGTGGATAATCTTTAAGGGCAGCGATTTTCTCTGGTAAGGGTTCAATACCGTCACGAGTGATTCGGTGGCCCAAAAAATCTATGGAGTCTACTCCAAAGACGCACTTCATCGGATTCAAGGGTAGCGCCATACTGATCAAACTGTTCAAAAACTGCATTGCGGGGTAACATGTTCGTCTTCGCTCGCAACGAGAATGTCGTCAATATAGACAAACAAAGTGTAGACCACGGAGGACTTGGTCCATGAACCTTTGAAAGGTCTGAGCTGCATTTCGCAACCCAAATGGCATGCGGACAAATTCGTACAGTCCAAATGGCTCGGTGATTGTCGTCTTCGCCACCGGGATTTGGTGATATGCCCGAACCAAATCAAGCTTTGAGAAAATGGTCATACCGTGCAGACCGATGGAAAAATCGTGAATGTGAGGAATTGGGTACCTGTCAGGGACGGTGGCATTGTTTAAAGCGCGGTAATCACCACACGGACGCCAGTCGCCAGGTGAGGTTTTAGGTACCATATGCAAGGGTGAAGCCCAAGGGCTACTGGACGGCTGAATGATTCCGAGTCGCAAAAGGTTCTCGAATTCAGCTTTGGCGATTTTGAGTTTCTCTGGTGGTAACCGACGGGGCGAGCGACGGTAGGTGGTCCTTTGGTGGTAATGTGGTGGAAAACGTCATGTTTCACTGGTGCCAGTGAGCCTGATGAATTGATAAGGCGTGGGAACTGTCGAAGCAGAGTTGAAAAGCTGTTGTTCTGTAAGGCCGAACGTAATCCCATTGAATTAATCGATGTGGCCTTTCCGTGTACGCACAAAGGCTTGTTGTGCTGTCCAACAGTTTCCGACTCCTTACATCCACCACGAGTCCAAAGGAGGTAAGAAAGTCAACTCCAATAATTGGGTGCTGTACGTCTGCAACGGTAAAGGTCCAGTGGAATTGTTACGGAGACCAAGGTTGAGTGTGAGTAGTTCCCAGTTCTCCCTATTTCGGCCATCGTTTGCATTTGTCCAGTGATTATGAAAACCACACTACTACCCACAATGGATGTCGATTTAAAACGGTTCACTCTCAAGGTACCGCTTGCACACAAGCCAAAAATGGCGCGAATCAACTCAATCTGGAGCGACTATCCTCTGGATATAATTGAAGAAATCGGGTCCGTTTACAGGTGCGTATGCAATTTTGTTGCAGATACTGGATGTGATGAACGAGGTGATGAGGACTTCATCTGATACACGGCTTCAGTCATCCGAAAGGACACCCAGAACACGTGAAAACCAACGGCTACATTCTGTGCTGAAGAAAGACGGAAGTAGTATGTACCATTTTCCACAGACTTCAAATACATAATTCACGTCGATATCCCCACGTGTTCGTTCTCAGTGACTTTACTCGTCCACCTATGTGTTTCAGCACAGGGTACTGTTCGGCTTAAACAGTGAAGTAGGGCAAATGAATGGAGCAGGCATGAGTGTTTCCGCATAGAATACTGCTGGCCTCCACGCGTAAGCTAGGACAGCTGCACGGAACTACTGTAGGCTTTTGAGCGAAAATTTATCCTCCATGTCGTTCGCTAAGCAAGTCTGCTCATCTGCATTCCATCTTACGTCATGACTTCAATGGAAAAGTTCACAACCGTGGTAGCAACGAATGGCTATGCATGTCGAATATAACTAAGAAAATACCACTGACTTGCCCAGTTTTTGCGCATAATCCTACGTTGGAATATGTTTACTGGCGTATCTTACGTTTGCAGCTTTATAAAAAGCTTAGTCCTCATGATCCAACAACGGTTCAATCGTTCGGAAGTACGATCACGTTTTCCTGCCCAATTATGTTCAGATGTTACTAAAAGCATGTGTATATACGTAGGAAATAACGCAAAATTCAACGTTTCCTGACTTTCCGTTATTCCCTATGCCACTTGACTACCGCACATTCCTTGCCGACGTATTTGGAAGAATGAAACAAAGAAATTTTCCAACAACATCATTCGATGACATCAGGAACTGAAGCGTGCCACAAAATGAGAAAAACTTCAACAGCCTAAAAAAGTTTCCACTTCGAAGAATACAGAAATATCTACGGTCTATCGATTATACGCAGCTACGCTGAGCACAAATGTTACACAGCAATACCTGTTACGCAAATTGTAGTCGTAGACCGTGGTTTCTTGAGTTGCAATGGATGAAAATATTAATTCACCATAGATTTCGTTTTTATTCCTTGGTATCTGTTACAGCAAATAAAATTACCCCAATCCGTGTTTTTGACATCTGCTTATTTTAGTCAGCCGGTAATTGGAAGCCATCGCGACCGATGTGGTTTTTGAAACTCTGTATATCCTCTATCGTTTCGGTTGTTTGTTTATTGAGTAAATATCTTATGTCAACGGATAGATGCACAAATAATGTGCATATACGACTGTTACAGTATTAATCCCTGGTAAAATGCTCTTGTTTATTTTATTAATAGCCAATAGTATCCTTTATCATGACATAAACTGCAGTGCGGCCTTCGGGGCCGTTTTTGAAAATCGTGAGACTAAAAACTTCCACAGAGTTCCGCGGGTGGTTGCAAAGGTACATGGAAGATGTTGGTGTTGCTTACGTCTGCGTGATCAGCCAAGGGTAGAGAAAACAACTTTAAAATAAGATTGGTTAATGAAATTTATTTAGGTTTATCATAGGTGTGCAAATTAAAAGAGGCGCAGAAGTGTATGCAGTGGTATGTGACATGTCTTGTGGGTTAACCGTTGTCAATTTCGATGAATTAGTTCTCGCTAAACTAGTTACAAATCGTGGTTTTATGTTGTCCGAGAAAAAGCATGTTCGACTCTAAGCTCCTTCGAATTAGAGCACAACCACTGCCTTAATCGCCTAGTGTACGAGTTTCAGCCCACAAATCGCAGACGCAGCAGAAATGAAGTTGAACGTTCTAGAAGTCTGTTCGAGTGCAATACGTCAAGTGTTGACAGACGTTCCTATGTTATGAAACAATTACCCAAGCGCCTTGAGTTTGCGGCTGTATAACCAAGCTCATCGTTGTGACCCAACACCAACTTTGTCAATGAAAACACCATCGATTTGTCCTGCCTAGTCTGACTCAAATGTGAGTGGAAAACACTGCGCCAATTTCGTTGACACTGAATTCCTTCGGATTCTACCGACAGTTTTTGCAGATTATTACAATCACACGATTCTGTTAAGTTACCATTAATAGTTACGCAGTTGAACTTGCGCATGCTTTCGTTTATGCCTTTGGAATAGTGAAACAAAAAACTTCTAGGCAACACAGTTGAAACATCCCGATAAATAGGACTCACTACAAAGTTGCAACATTTGCGGTAATTTAGAATCATAGTTATCTTGAATAATTACGCAGACCTCAGGTCTACAGATTCGACTGACCTGTGCTGTAGTCCACCATGTTGGCTGGCGGATACGCGCCTGTTTTTTGGCAGAGTTTTATGCACCCGTTTAGTGAAACGGTTTGGATGATGTGTTCACTGGAAAATGTTATTTTGTGAAACTCAGCGTTACAGGCTTGCACTAACGGACACTGGTTTTGACCACATTTCCACGGATTTCAGCCAACATTCGACAATTTCTCACCGCCTTCATTGATGACAACCTACATCAATCGTCAAGCATATTTGCAGCGGATTCATTTCTTGACTGCCAATTCCAAAGATTGTCCGCTGGCGGAAATATTATTTTTTGATTCCCCCACTTCGGACTTTGTATAATGTAAATCTTCCCTCGTGTTATCATCACGAACAATATTTCCTTCTGTCACTGCACGTACAGTGGTGTTGCATTTTCCGCGATAAGAGAAAAATTTCGGTTCATTTCATTCAACGTTGAACATATAGTAGTCGGCAATTATCCGTTTCGAGGGATTCGGCTTGAAGGTCGTTCAAAAGGGAAAACGGTCATTTTGGCGCGAATCCTCGTTTTTTAAATATTTTTGAAATTTTAAAATCGGAATTTCAGGCGAAGTATTACAGTGCATCAATTTTAAATAAACAGCGGTACGCGAAATATTGAAATACATCGATTACGTTTGAAAAGTACTGGTTTGGCGGTAAACATTTTTCTCATCATTTTCGCGAAAATAACCTGTCAAATGCGTTAGTTTATTTTTTAAGTCTTATCAATGCACTCTGCAATTTTCGCGATGAAATACGTCATTCTATAGCCTGAGAGTGCTTCATTCTGTGTGGTTTCGAAGATATGGTCGAAATGGAAATATACGACCATACAATGTTGGCATTGCATTTCAACAAGAACACTAACACATTTGATGATGAAACATGTATGACAACGTTTCCAGCTTCCTTGTCTATACGATAGTTTTACTGTTTCTCCTTGTTTGGAAGATTTCAGGTAGATACTGGTCGACGAAATGTTGCCCTTGGAAATGGTTGGAAATGACGCTATCATATGGCTGTTTTCATCTTCGGTTGATATGCAGCGGCGTAAGAAAAGGTTATTATGTCCCTCTATCACTTGGAATCTTCAGAAGTGAATTCTATTCACTCTACTGCATTGTTTCCAACTAGATTGAGGTCGCGTGTCGTTCATACGAAACAGTATACGGAAACAGATGAACTCAAGCTGCCTGCCGATCATTGGGAGGTATACCTCTCAGCCAGTCGCGACTTGATGGTTAGAAACGCCAGGTATCTATCGCGGTGCAGAAAAATACTCCGATCAATATGACAATCAATGGACCCGAAAATGATGATTGCCATGGTAGCGCGGGCAGAGAGGAGTCGCGGTGGCGGAGTGACGAAGGTTGCTCGATCACGTTCCCGCAGTGTTGCGTTCTCCTGTTGTTCACGGCGGAGAACGGTGCGAGTGCGAGAGAGCAGAGAGCGAGTGGAGAGGGGGGGAGGGGGGTGGGTAATTGCAATGGGGGAGTGGAAGCAGCTAGTTGGTGGGTAGTGGCGATACTGCATGGTTCGCTGCGTGCGGAGGCGGGTGGGTTCGCCGTGAGGCGTGGTAAAGGTGTATGAGGGGTGCGGTGCGAGGCAGCTACTGGTGTGAATTTCATACTGCATTCTCAGACGTTATTCAAAGCTGTAGTCAGTCCGGCTGAAGCAGCTACTAGCGTGGACGCGTACCTCTACCAACACATCCGCCCGTCACCCCACCAATTTAGTGGGGTCACGGTGGGGTGACGGTGGGTTGACGGTGGGGTACCCCACCATCCAGTGGGGTGGCGGAGGGGTGGCGGTGGTGCTCACAGTGGGGTGACGGTGGGGTATGCACCCAGATCACTCCGCCACCCCACCGTTTCATAAGTGGGATGACAGTGGGGTACGCAACAGTCACCCCACCACCGGCACGACGACTGCCCCACCGTGAACCCACCATATAGTCGCTCACCCCACCATGACCCCACCGCCACCCCCACGACCCCACCATGAACCCTCCTCCACCCCACTACGACCCCACCTCCACCCACTGTAACCCCACCATGACCCACCCTCACCCCACCGCACGATAATTCGCCCCACGGTTGCTCGCTTGTCGTGGGAACCAAACGTAACGGTATTAAAGACACGAGGCAATGAAAGTGGTTATAAAAATTATATGTGTGTACACAACGGACGTAACAGTAATGGGTTGAATAAAAAAATAGTACTTTGAACAATTCCTGGTGAAAAAAGATGGTTCACTCTCCAAGGGAAAAGGGTACCTAAAATAGTCGTTTCAAGTGTAATGATACCATAAATATCTTACCATAGTGGCTTCCGAACACCTTCTAATTCGCCGCCTTGCAATTCCCCGTCCCTAGACCCCTTCAACCAGGATTGGATGGCCGCGGGCAGCAACAACCCGTCACCTGCCTGAGCATCCTCTCTCGCAAGGATAACCTCTGCAGATACGGATTAAATGTAACACGAAAAGAACAACCTACCCCTCATAATCGCCAAGGTCTTGCTATCCCTAAATGCAATCTTCCGGTTGATCCCCGTATAATTCACTTGCTTCGCGAATACCGGATGTAGGATGGTTTGCATCATTTGGGCAACCAGTCCACTCAGAGTTGGCGCCCTGAGTCGAGTGAGGCGCGTATGCTTATGGGAATGAACAGTTATCAACAATGAAGCATACCAGTTGTTTTGCACCGGGATCTTTGCCCAACAGCAATTCCATTCTACACCAGTCTTCTGGCGACACGATCGGGAGAGGGAGTATTATATCCACGCGTGGCTCCACGCTTTGAGACGTGGATGCTGTATTTTCAATTGACTGTTCAAGCAGTCTACGTATTTCTAGAATGTTCGCGGTCAAAAAAGCTAACCGCTCATTCATTTGGTCCAAAACGGCTGATGGAGCATAATTAACGAAATGTGTGAACGTTTACCAGCACTGATGACGACGTTGTCACCTGCATTTGCGGCGCTGTTGGTTGCAATATTTGCCAGACTGACCGGTGGGGGTTAGGGACTGCAGCTGTAGTTTCGGCCTGCACCGTGCTGACAGAAGCAGGCTGAACCGTAGGAGACGGTGAAGCAGACGACGACGACGGCGATGAGGAAGAGAGCGGTGGTATTTCAAAATGGAACGATTTTTTCCTGAAAACAAAATTGCATTATATCAATTTAATCACACTTGACACGCTTCTCTGGGGAACCGACGCAAATGGTCGCGTCGGATGTGAGTGTTTGGTCCGATATATACCGCTTCATACACCGTCTGGCTAGGTGTTCGGTGCCTACAGTGAAACACGTTCAATGCTAGAACTTACTGCTTTTGCACATTAGCCTCACTGGAAGCGTCGCCCAACTGCTCGATGGCAGTTTACCAAACTTTATACATTTTCTGTAATGATGGGGCTTTGGCCACCTAACTAACGTATCCGATAACATCCAGCCCACTGGCACAACAGCCATGCCACCAGTAGTGAATTGAACAACGTTGAACATCTGAAAATCATTCCGTTCGTCATATCGTAAACATGTGTAAATGTATCCATGAAAAGATAATGTAATGCGCAAATTGTATTTTGAAAGAATGCAAAATGGGCAGAAATACCCAACCATTACGATAAGGAAATTGTACACATTTACAAAGAATGTCTGACTGCCTCGTGGAATAGACAGTATGAGACTGTTTTCTCACAAAAAATGAACAGGTCTCTAGAATCTATACAATGACTGAAAAATTGAGCAACCAGTCTAAAGGTAGTGTAAAATACAGACCCATCAGGGGAAATGCCAACAAGTGTGCACGGTTTACCATCTACAATGACGGCATTATTAGGGGGAACAATGGAAAAAAGGTGTCATTATGCATAAAAGACGCAGAACACTTAGGTGAACAACGTGAATTTAAAACGCCACAGTCTGTCATCTGGCCTCTCGATAATTGGTGCGAACCCAAATTCCTAATTGCATCAAATCGTTTATATATCTGTACAATAGGGTTCATGCTCCCATGAATCCTCTTTTTTATCTGATACATGAAAGACTCAAAAGGAAAGGCGGAAAATGTATCTAGTGGACCGTGGTTATCAACATCGTCCGGTAAATGAACGAGAGAATGCACGTTGTAAACCATCTCTTGCAAACCACATCTTTAAATTGTGATACACACAACTTTATGACACACGGACAAAGCGCAAATGAGTCTTATACAACAGTGGGTGACATAATAGGTATATGCTAATAAACAGGTTAATAAATGATTATAGTGTAATTCATCAAGGACATCTCTATAAACACACGCAGGTGCAATGTCGCAAATTGTCTGCACTCCGTCGCTTTCCAGTTGCCTATGTCATTCCAACCACGACACTTACGAGGAAATTCATGTGGTAAGCATTTACGGAGCCGCAGCATACAATTATGAACCAACAAGGCATCCGCTGCTGGAAGACGGGCACTCGTTCCAATAGGCCCATTTCTCCACAGGTTAACCAGCCGTTTAACAACTCCCAGACAAACGGAGTGCATATAATCAACAGGGAAGGTAGCAATCATATCAAGTGAGAGTTCGGTGAACGGAGATGCTCGAGTAAACACATCACGTCGAAACATGATATCCGTGCGCACGGGAGCATCAATAATGGAAATATTATTTGTTAATGTGGTACAGACCTTTCTGTATACATTTATCACAGCCATAATATCCACCGTGACCGATGGATTGCTTTACGAAAGACCTGGCAGGTTTATCACAAATAACAGAGGCAATGGAAAGCTTCAAAGGGAAATCACAGCCGTTCAGTCTGAAGTCTTCAGTTAACAAATCTTTCAATTCTGAAATTAGATCTACCAAAAACTCCTCTATATGAGAGGGCTTACCGGGTCCACCATAAATACCAACAATGGATGGGGAAGTTAGGGTTGGGTCAATAACGCGACATAAAATAGGCCAAAGGGTGTAGTTCGACGACTTAAACACATTTAACCCGTCCATGTTGAGTTGAACAACCAACTTCGAAGGACCCATCAACAGATTGGATACGCCGTCTAAAGCCTTTTTCACCCCGAAGTGAAGATATTTACCAGGCTCCACAGCTCGCAGTACGACCGATCGTGGTGACTTCAACAACGTTCGTGGATCCCTCGGTAAGCTTGGAAGATGGGGACGTAGTACATTCAACAGCAGCTTGAACGCGTCCATAGAGACGTTGGTCTGAAGAAACCAGCTGCGCAAACTCTCAGCAATATCACAACTGTTCTCTTCTTCAGCATCAAACGCTGCAGGCAATGACATCATTTGCAATCATGTCTGAACGTGAAATAAATGAATGGAAACTAACCCACGGTCAATGGGAGAGTCGCGTATGGCATCCACCAGAGCTGATTCGGCATACGATACAACTGGTTGAACAACAGAAGTTGACGATCTTGACGACGTTCGCTGAGATTTACTGCAAACGAAACTAATCAAAAGTTTACGAATACGCCGATTCATTGTCCACTTCGAAACGAACGTTCGCTTCATCATGTTCTACAATTATTTCATTATGAATGCGTTTAGAAAATACTGGACAAATGAATACCCGGGAGGAAGACGGAAGCATCGCCATCAGTGACCTTCACAATTATGTTGTGTATAGCACACATGAACACAGAGGAACAGATTTGTGAAAAATATGGAATGCGTTTGGAAAAATCGAGCAAACAGTGGGAAGGAAGAAAAACTGCATAAAAGAGTGTTTCAGTGCTCACACGTGGATAAATGAACGAAAATACTTTAAAATGCGCTACAGCTCCGCACCCCACTGCCACCCCACCGTGACCATACTCGGAACCCACCGCCACCCCACCACGTGTGCTAGTAGGGACTGCCTTCTCAGACGTTGTTCATAGCTGTAGTTAGTCAGGCTTAAGCAGCTACTGGTGTGAATGCATACTGCATTCTCAGACGTTGTTCATAGCTGTAGTTAGTCAGGCTTAAGCAGCTACTGGTGTGAATGCATACTGCATTGTCAGTCGCTGTTCATAGCTTGAGTCAGTCGGATGAAGCAGCTGCAAGTGTGGTAACAACATACTGCTTTCTCTAGATCGTTTTATTCATGGGGCAAGGTCAGCTAGACCCTGTGCTTAGGTTTCAATTCTCGCGGATAGATCCGAATGCCGCAATTGTTTGCGAATGTTTCATTCCGAGTGGGATAAAGTTGATATAACATTGCTCGTCTTCGCCGCAGGTCTACATGGATTGTGTTTGCTTGCATCAAATATGCTTTCCTGTAAGTGCGAGTTAGATAGCTGTCGATTAGATGCAGATATTGCCCTAAAGTGCTTTCGGCGACCGGACCACAAGTTTTCGATGTTTTGCGCGTGGATAGGCTGAACATTTCGAATCCACAAAGTTTAACGCGTTAGTGGTTTGATAGTCCATTTGCTCATGAATTGTGCAATGGTAATCCAGTGCTTGGTGAGCCCGCCACCCGTCAATTATAATGATGGTATTAGGCTGCTGTCGAGTGTGATAAATGTATGACTAGACCCACGCGCACACGACGACAAATAATGGGAATCAGCGTGGCGGAATCCCGTTTGTTTCCGGGGCTAATACTATTGACAATACTGCACTTGGTGTATTCCATTTCAAATTCCACCCAACACCCACGCTTTTAGGAAAATGGCTTCCCCTGTGATACTTTTGTTTCATTAAGAGAGGTTCGACGATTACAGTAAGGATGGCTTGACTAAAACAAAAGTGGGTGAAAAACCAGAAGCATTAAAAATGTAAAGGTGAATGCGACTATTAAAAATTTCATTATTTTTTTTTTTATTAAGTAGTCGTACATAATTACCCTAACAACACATGAAAGATATGTGACAAATGTTGGGAAAATTCGAAGATAAAGAGAAGAGAGAGAGCGGGTTGGTGTCGCGCATATCCTGAGCCCAGATAGTACTCAAATCAAAACACATTAAAGACCCGTGGTTAGACAATCGTGGAGCACCAGAAGTGATAATAATGGTGTTCTATAACAATTGATAATTAACATGTTGAAACATCACAAAACATGCAGACATGCTTCTGAAGTGGGTGACAATATCGACCGAAATTCGTGAGAAACAGAGTTCTGATTGTTGCGTCCACTGAATAAGTTGTGGCTGGAATGGTACGGGCAGTCAGAATAATAATCTACAGATCACTTACCCTTCACTTGTGTTGCAGGTATATCAACTTTCGAAGACATTTCTGATTGGTAACGCGGGGTTCGGAATGCACGTTGTACATATTTAATGTCGGTTGCATCATATATATATTACAGTTTCAGGCTATCGCCAATATATGAACTGAAATGTCCGCAAAGGACCATTTCAAAGTATTACCCGGAAAGTGAAATTCCGCGAACCTAACCGTCAAACTGTTCCCAACCGTATATGAACAGAAGAGCTCTATGTAGGAAATAAACTTGGATTCATTTCAAAATAATTTGATTCTGATTGCTCTGCCAGATGAATGAAACCGTGCCAAGTACGTCTCGCTGGACCTAGCTCATGAATAAGGTCTCGAGATAAGCAGAATTTGCATTCACACTAGTGACTTACTTAAGTCCGACTAATCTTTACATGCTGGTGTCATAGTCTAAGGAATGATTAGTGATGATATCGCACCACTACCTGCTTCAGCCGGACTGACTACAGCTTTGAATAACGTCTGAGAATGCAGTATGAATTCACACCAGTAGCTGCCTCAACCTGATATACTTAAGCTAGGAACAACGTCAGAGAATGCAGTATGCACTCACACCAATAGCTGCTCCATCCGATTGACTTAGGTTATGTTTGCTCCTTCCGAATGACGTTCGCCATGAACAACATGGAGAACGAACACATGCGGGAAGTGATGAGAAACTTGTATTTGAAGCGTCTGTGGTACATGGTAATCATCATTTTTGAGTCCGTTGATTGTCATATTGATCGGAGTATTTTCTGCACCGCGATAGATACCTGGCGTTCTAACCATCAAGTCGCGACTGGCTGAGAGGTATACCTCCCAATGATCGGCAGGCAGCTTGAGTTCATCTGTTTCCGTATACTGTTTCGTATGAACGACACGCGACCTCAATCTAGTTGGAAACAATGCAGTAGAGTGAATAGAATTTTTCTGAAGATTCCAAGTGATAGAGTGAGACATGATACCCTTTTCTCACGCCGCTGCATATCAACCGAAGATGAAAACAGCCATATGATAGCGTCATTTCCAACCATTTCCAAGGGCAACATTTCGTCGACCAGTATCTATCTGAAATCTTCCAAACAAGGAGAAACAGTACAAATATCGTATAGACAAGGAAGCTGGAAACGTTGTCATACATGTTTCATCATCAAATGTGTTAGTGTTCTTGTTGAAATGCAATGCCAACATTGTGTGGTCGTATATTTCATTTCGACCATATCTTCGAAACCACACAGAATGAAGCACTCTCAGGCTATAGAATGACGTATTCCATCGCGGAACATTGCAATGAGTGCATTGATAAGACTTAAAAAAGTAAACTAACGCATTTGACAGGTTATTTTCGCGAAAATGGTGAGAAAATGTTTACCGCCAAACCAGTACTTTTCAAACGTAATCA
>LOND01000357.1:6657-19438 GCA_014220965.1 Paragonimus kellicotti
TTGACTGACATACACGACGTCTTTTCAATTGGACCCCGTGGTCCGCAAATAAAATTCTGCGTCAACTAATGGAAGGATATGTGAAATACAAGTCAGGTGGAGTGGGTTCTGAGCATGTATATAAACAGCTTGCGTCTACTATTGGGCGGCATCTGTTGGCTATCTGTTGTCAGTGGCAACTGGAATGTGATAAGTTTACACCCATCGTTCATTCACGATCAAGGTCAGCAAATTCTGTTAGCTATTTCATGGGGTATTAAGCTTAAAGATGTAGTTGCGCAAAAACTGACGATCTGGTTTAAATTAAATTCGGAAGAATAACTTTAAATACCAAAGTTAAAGTCAGTGAAAATAATACCGTAACCCAAGCTCTAAAACACACTGGGCTTACAAAGTAAACATCAAATAAGCCATTTGATTTTTTCTATACTCATCGATGAGTTACGCTAACATTAGATCTTTGAAGAACTGAAAATTGCATTTAATTTTGAACATTCCAAGCTGCTGTCTTGCTTATATTCTGGTCTTTGTGGTTTCATATCAACGTTCATAACGGATGTGGAATACGTCTAGATTAGCTTGCTATATAGCATTGTACGCGCAATTTGTTGTCTGTTTACAAGTGCTTCGTTTTAGTTTTAGTTACACTGCTTCCATTTGAGTATACTTGACAGTATTGCAACTGTATTCTTGTTTTATTCGCTTGTCAACAAAATTAGCTTTTGTGCATCGTTTCTACTTTGAAAACTCTTGTGCATGCTAATTCCACAAAATCCAAGCGATGTTTGAGGTCATGAATCTTTCGTACAGTGAAATACATCATGATCCATCCTTTGGTGCAGTATTCGTGTTGCGGAACTTTATTTTGAATTGAGCTCTATCATAACTTCTCCTGATCGAAAGCTATTGCATTGTAACCAGGTACTGGCATGTTTACTCGACTGTAGCCCGCCCAACTGTTCCTG
The DNA here is from genome assembly GCA_014220965.1 of Paragonimus kellicotti. NCBI lineage: Eukaryota > Metazoa > Platyhelminthes > Trematoda > Plagiorchiida > Troglotrematidae > Paragonimus > Paragonimus kellicotti. The sequence continues at coordinate 7,623 of LOND01000357.1, forward strand.
TGCATTTTAAGTGTCGTCAGGTGTGGCACATTGTCATACACTGTAGTATTTTACGTGTTACAATATTGAATGTGTTTATATTTCTGTCAAACCTATTGCAGTGCCGTAGACCTAGGTGTTACAACAAAAGGATAACAAGAGGGACTGAAAATGGAAGTAATTAACCACGACGACTCCTCTTCAGAAAAGATCGTTAGTAAGAACCCCGTCCAACAAGCCGATAGCACGGAACCTGACCGTTGACGTTAATGCCCGTTTCATCCTAGATCGTGAGAAAAGTACACGGTACCACCGAAGACTGTATCGAGATCACCGTAACTATCGATGTTCAAGTCACGCTGACAAACCGCGTATTTGCTCAGGCAGCGCTCCTACCACACATGGGCTGGAAAATGGAAAGTCTAACGTGCTCGGTTTCACTACCTTGCATATAGACTGTATACACTATGGTGTTGTACTGTACACTCTTCACTGAACAGATGATAACACGCCGACCCCATAGGTAAGAAAGGTTCACAATTACTACCTAGACTTTTAATATTCGGCCGCTTATTTCATCAAGCAATCCATCGAAAATGATACGGTTACGCAGGTGGTTGTATTTTTCGATCGGTTCCGGCTTGTTGTCAGCGGTGTTGAACGCGGTCACGGGGTGTCATTATTTTTGGACTGAATGCTTGTACTTCTCAAGCCACAGCACATACCGAAACAACAATCTGGTATAACTAGCTTTCCAAGGACGTCCTGCACTACCTGTGTAACAATGGAGACTAGAGTTATATCGTCAGCGGAGTCTACATCTCCAAATCGGTCACCAGGGTGCAGTTCGTTGGCCCTTTGTCAGCAATCGACGAGAACGTTTTTCTAGATTCTACCGGTAACAACATTGTAACAAAAAGGAGATCGGGCGACCTTATTGCGACAACTTACAATGCCAAAGGATAGATCACCACATACTTTCTGTACGTGAGGTCTGTTATTGAGGTTCGCTGGGTAGTTTGGCTTGCTTCTCAACCGCGCCTTCTCACACAAAACATTACTGGAGCTCTTCTAGGTCGGGTGATTCAAAAGCCGTCTATATATGTGGTGGGGTTCGTGGGACCAACGGAATGGAGAAGTCTGATTCGTGCAACTGTGTCCGGGAGGTAAAATGGTTTGCTGTTCCCGTATTTGTTCTTTACCTGTTGGAGTCAGGATCTGTGTGGTCAGTCTTTTTAGTGCGTTCGGAACCAGACCTGTCATTCAGTAGTTATTGCACATGTTACGAACACTTTTCGTGGAGATTTTTGATGATTATATCAGGTCGGCTATCTTTTCATGAATCTTTTGCAACGATACCATGGATTTCCGTATTAGGTCAGAGTCCCCTACCTTCAGGAGGGCCAGAGGGACTTATCTAGATCGAGCAGCTCCCATACGATACTTCGGTTTCGGTAGCTGGCGAACATCGACAGAACAGGATGCAGTTATCTTATTCCATATGTGTAATTAAAACTACGTTATTATGACATTCGCAAACATATAGGCGAAGTGGATAAACTGATTTAATGAAGGTAGTTAAATGGTCGATCCAACTATAATTAGAAGATGGTCTTTCCCATGGCAACTACAGTGTATTTCGTTTATAGTGTCATGTACGTTACACCTTGTGTTTCGGATCGTGACTTGATCTAACCAGCTGCGATATAGATTGTTTTGTTATGTATTTACTTCCCGAGTTACTTCCGCTTTTACCTTAAACTGCTGACTTACCATGAGTGTTATTCCTCACTTTAGGGGACAAAAGTTTCAGGTTTCCGTATGTTGATTTGCCTGCTTGAAACGTACAAGCAACCTACCATGGATCTTTCTGAGCGGTGATACGCGCCTAAATAAAGACTTAAAACTTTGGCTCATCCAGCCTGCGACTGCGAACGACCTCGCGACACCGCATGTTTCCTACGCGATTTTTTTCCATTTCTGCGCTGTGTTGAGCAGCACAGTAGGTCCCTTCCCGTTCTGTTCTGTTTTCTTCTCTTTTCCTACATAGGGCTTGCTTTTCTTCTTCGTGGTTGTTTGGCAGTTAACAATCACTGTGAGCCATTGATTTATCGCTGTCTATGATAGTGATGATGATGACGGTAGCGTGATCTCATATTACGTCAACTTTAACGAACTACACGTATATGGAAACAACTGTATTTTTCAAAGGGCTGTGTAGAAAGAAAGGGACGGGACATGCTGTCGATATCTACGTGTTATGTTTCATTGAGACACTTTTAGGTCCGTCCAGTGCGATTCATTGACCAGTTAAAATAAAACTCCGTTCGAAGACTTCCTTTTGCATCTGGGCGTACTGTTGTGATCGAAATCAGAGCGCGACTGCAACCAGTACCATTATAACGATAGGACTTCCTCAACGCAGAAACTCTTCTATGGTCAACTATCTTTTTAATTACGAATCGACCTATGTGTCCGTTGTTGAACCATAACCGTACCAACCCTATGAATACAGGTTCATTGAACCTACTCATGGGCATGAATTGTTCCACACATAGAGTTGAGTTTATCCTGTGCATCATGCACCGACTGTATATGCATGCACAAAGTGTACCATGTTATCTAAACCAAATGAGTGGAAGAGCGTGAAAGAAATGTGTGCCTGTGGTCCGCAGGTTTGGTGTGAATATGCCTTTTCCCCTGTGATTACGACTGTGGTAGACCGTACGACAACTATGCGCGGCTTTTGTATGAAGTTTTCTAAATCAGAAATAGACTTCTATGTCGCACTTATCATGACAGACAACATCTACCGCTTTGTTACACATTTTTAACTATGTACTTTTTATAATTTTGTTAATAATTACGTACGTTTTGAGACAAAAGGAAGAATAACGGTGTGTAAGCCAGATCAAAATAGAATTATAGAACAAATGTGACGAAATAAGTTAATCGTTTATGTATTCCTGCGAGTTACTGGTTATAGCCGAATGACCGCTGCTTTCGTTGGAATGGCGCTCCGCTGCACGTTTGGCGAACCTGCTTATAAAACATGAATTTCGATAGTAATGTTTCTGTGTATTATCGTCGAAAGACTACGGATTTCAAAACATTGCGCCCAGTTTAATATTCTTGATAACAGCATTCGTTCATAATACTACTAGTGACTTGCCTCGTTTTTTCGGCGCAAATAATGGTTCTGGCCCATTGGTGCCATAAAGTTCACGGATTTGCCCTTTGGTTTAATCCGTCCTACACAACCATGCATCGTTCCGGCAAAATCTTTGTAGTCCACTTATTTAAAGCGTGTGCCATTCCTCTGTTCCACTGTTATGATAATCCTCAACTCAACATAAGTAGCAGGTCGTACCGTTTTTTTTGTATTTCTGTTCACTGTCTTTCTTTTTTTCTTTTCAGTGCGCAACATGATCTCATTCATTCATCGTGCTCTCCGAAACTGTGTACATTAGTCGAGGCATGATACCTCACTTGTGGATTCTATTCGTGTTTCTGCTTTTGTGAATATGTTCAAATTATGTCCACATGCACTTGAAAACGACGGAATATATAGAATGACTTTTCATCACCAGTGATAATGTTTAATCGTGTCTCTGTACTCTTTCCATGGAAACTTTTGTGCTGTCTGTTCTGCATTCGGTTGTCATTGGCATCTGGTAAGTTCACATGTTTTAAAGTAAAAGGTAGACGCTACGAAGTAGCATCTTGGTAATCGACCAGTTACCTCTAGACTTAGCTGTAGTTTCTGTTTTGGTGTCATCCTTCCCTCTTTTCTGGATTGTTGGTGTTCCATTTATCCAAGCTTGTTAGTTAAATCTTTGAATCAGTGCGTGGCAGACAGCTGACCCACCTTTCGTAATTAGTTCTTTGGATCGTTCCTCAAGTGCTGTCATCTTCAACGTGTTCAATAGGTCGGTGTCACCCATACCACAAGTGAGACAGGTACACTGTGAATCCCACTAGTGCACAGTTTCTTGCAAACTCGGCTAGTTATGTTTGCTTACAAGTGAACCATACCGTTTTCCCATTCATTGGCTACATAAGACCACGGTACTCTTCTAAAAACATTTGTTAGTAGTGGACATATCTATCAACTTAGCTCTTCTTCTATGTAAACTGAACATCGCACACAATTGATCGCAGCTGTTCCATGGACATAGAAATTTTAGTCAACCCGTTTCGGATAGACTCGTTATACTCGAGTCTTGTCAGGGCTCGTCAGTAGTGTGTATCCTTGTCATAGCCGGGATCTGAACTCCAGCCGCGCATTCGTGGGGCAACTCCGTTGCTCACTGCCCTATTGACCTCACATTAAGCACGGCTGGATTATCATATAAAACGCTCGGCCACATTCACGTGTGAGTAACGTGAGTGGGGTTCGATTTATATAAATCAACACCCTCAACTTACAAGTAACTGTGCTTTTTCTAATGTCGACTACATCATTGATATGTGTTGAGAACACTGTTCCAGGCTGAATTAAATCCATTCTTCTTTGGAGCTACCAAGGTCGGACAGAAGCTTTTTCTTGCAGTCAAAGTGGTCTCAGATGTCGTAGACGGGATTTAAATCTGACGATCATGCTGACCAACAAAGGGAGCAAATTTAATACTTCACGATTAAGTGTCCGACCACCTTCCTTCGGCAAAACCTGGTGTTACTCTCCTATAAGGACCGGTAATTCGAAACAACAATTGGGATTCCAGATCATTTCAGTGGTTCTTTCCGGTGGCACGTGTTCTATCTTGGGTGTTCATTTTACCCACACCTGCTGGTTCTTCATACGTGCATGAGGCGAGTGAGCTCTTTGACGAACGATCGTTTCCTCGCTCTGCGGTTTCCGAGCCTTCCATCTTGGCATCGCAAAGAAATTTCCCTTCGTCAAACACCCTGACTCCGTGTGCGATTACACCACTTACCGCACTTCATAATCGGACCTTGTCCTGTGGAATACAGCTGAAGGTGGTGCGGTTTCTGGACGTCTGCGTCTTACGTTTCTTTTGTTGAAACGTCTTCGCGGTGTGCACATGTTAGTTTAAACACAAGCATGGCTTGTATAATATCGACCCACTGTCAGAAGGCGTTTGTCGTGTGCCTGTTTTCGTGTATCTGTCTTTCAGTTCGTTTGATCCATACTTGTAGAGCTTTTCTGTACATTGGCAATACATTTGGGATTTATCGGCTAAATCATCCTAACAACTTCACCTGAACGAATTCGGCTCAGTCATTGTCATCGCTTGGACCTCGAAGCATACATAGCGATAACCGAGCTTCCTACTTCCGTGCCTGATTTCCGATTACGTGGTCGGTGCTAAAGTTGACTGATATCTCAGGTATGGCGCGACTGGGCGTAATGCCAGTGGCCCGACTTCTAAATCAGGTACTCAGTGTCTACTTGAGTTAGAAGAACAGTTGAACTTTTCAACAGAACCACCTAAGACAGACGTTTCGACTGAATCTTGCGTCCAGGATTATACCTCGCTTATTTCCCCCGTGGAATCTTTGTACGTTTTGAAGACTACTTCGTTATGTTTTTAACTTGGGGATTAAAGGATGACACGACGTGTTGGTGAGGTGATCTGAGCGGGGGATGGTGACACCGGTTGATAAAACAATTACCTGTTGTATTGTTTAAGTTGGGGGACACTTCTTTCTCGTGTTTCTAAACTAGCGGACGAATTTGTGTGACAGCCGTTAGTTCGTTTTAAACATTTCAACAAATTTTGCGTCACCCGTTATTTTCATCATTGTCAACGTAAAGGCTAATTGTCAGTGTCGTGCTACATGTATCCCACGCCAACCACAGTATTTTGGCGTCACCAAGTGCATTTTGTGTCAATCCCTCTGGTTACAGACCTGTTCGGATGCACCGTAGGCCATTCTGATCAGTCCTTTTTCTCCCTGTTAAATACGTTACGTTTCTCTCTGATTGTGGAATAACTTGTTTTGGCAGTGTCGCCTGAGAAACAAAAGCCTATCTTCCCATCGCAACCACACTTTATCCGACCATGTGTAATTTTGCGTATGGCCTGCCCGGTTTTGTCTGTAACACACGTGCCCGACCAACCGATTCTAACAGAAAACAGTCACTACTGAGATATAATCTACCCCGCTGTTTTCTTTAGATGCCGGTTTCAGCAAAACACATTCACAAGACACGTTAAGGCTACCCTTCTTTCCATCTCACTGGAATGTTTGGTCGTAGAATACATTGTGGTTTCATCCATCCGTGCATAACCTAAGTGCAAACCTGATGTTTCTCTGCTTTGATGTCTTGCGATTTCTATTGTTCTTCCCTAAGTGATTACCTGATAACCTACTGATATCCATATTGGACTAGCAACTGCATATCAGGATTAAGTGACTGGTTAATTGGTGCCTCTTGTCAGTAGGCGCTGCTCACCCCCTTCTTTCATTATACGACTCCACTCTTAAAGGTGTGGGGACAGTAGGATAATGTCTTCTACAAAGAAGTCGGCCTAAAAGTATCCATTTTTCGACTGTATTTTGGTAAGTACAGTCGTCCAAGTGATCTAAGCTTCCCCGTCTTCTTATTGACCTTTGTCATGGGCGTGGCACATCGCATTTCCTATCGGCTTTCTATCACTTCTACCCGGTGCCAAAACTAATACAGGCGCAATCGATTCTTATCTGACATGCCAGTCACTCGTTCTTCTTCAGTGTATTGTTAGTACTAACTCTCTTCTCTAAGTCAAACGCTTGTTTATCTTAACCAGGTTGTTTATTTTTTTTTGTTCGTTTTGCCGTGTCGGACTAAATATTGTGCGTAAAATTCCAGTTGATAGCATCACGTGAATAGACCCCTCGTTCTGCACTCTAATGGACATTTTCACAAGGACTAAACTGCTTAGTCACCCTTGGGTGATTGAACGGGAATAGAGAACAAACCGATTCGTCTGATCAATCACTTTCAAATTATTAGCCCTATGGGCTACGCCCATGTCTTTACGTATATTGTTTCAGAAGATCAATTCAAGTTCATTTGTTCTCTCCGGAATATATTTCCACTGCATATAATATTTTTCAACAACATTGTGATATTCCTTTAGCTTGAGTCTCTACCTTTCATAGATGTCTAATTGAAACGAGTGATACACATATCGGTGTTAAGGTGACGTTTTGTACTTGTTTTGGATGCTTCCTTCTATGACTGATCTGTCTCTTCCGCCCAGTGCCGGCGTTTCAGTTTATTCTGATACAGGCTTTAGCTCCTTTCCCAAAACTCCGCCACTGCCGAATTGGAATGTTAAACAGTTTTTTTCGATGCCTTCAACAACATTCTCCCTGCTTCTTAATGAGCACTTTTCCACAAACCTTTAGTGCATTGTGAGTTATGTGTCCGTCTTGTACGAATGCAAACTTATTGGTTCGCCCACGTAGCAAGGCATTTAATCAGTTCATTTCGGACTGCTTTTCTTCGTGAGTTTGTGTTTTAGCACCTCCAGTTTATGTTAAGTTGATCAAATGATTCGAGTCGCATTTGTTTAGATTTTTTGATTTGTACTAGGAAATTTCGGTTCTGTGTGTGGTTGTTTTTTAGTCCGGTATTACGGCAGTCACTGAAGCTCGTAACAATATTGAAATCTGCGAATTACATGTCTGATTTCAAATTGTTCTTCTTTTCTTTGATCACATTTTTATTCTACGGTAAAACTTAGAGGATCGACATTCATTTCAGTTGCTGTAGTGTTTTCCAAACCCAGGGGCCATTTTTAATTAGGTTGCCCACGGCACACTGGTTACTTTCTTCGGGAATTAAGCCCTAGAAAGTGTAAACCTTACACTGTTTTTCCATACAGACTACTACTGTGGACAGTGAGGGTAGTTCTGTCCGATCATCCGTCCCCTCTTTCGGTGAAGTCCGTTCGTGTACGCTATCTTTGAAGTGTATTGGTATATTGCTCACATCTCCCTGACTGTAATCTGACTGACGTGGGCTATGTAGTTAACATGCAGACCATTTTTAACACGAGCGGCATTCACAGTGCACCCTCAAAGGGCAAAGATCTGTTTACTAAACGGATTGTTTCCTGCACTATTCTAACCAGTCCTGCTAATACCCTACACCTTCGTGAAAACATCCCTCTAATTTGCAATTATGTTAAGGTGTAACGAGGATGGAAAAGCTATCCCCGTCTCTGATCCATCCTTTGTAGTCAATGTTCTCAGTGAAATGTGACTTGTTTAACTTAATGTTCATTGTGTCGGTCAGCTGACCTGCACCGTGTGAACAAGTCGCGAACTGGTGACATCATAAAATTATCAGTCTTTAGTTGGTCATTTACTCTGTTAGTTGCACGAAACATCTCCATGCAACTGGACTAAAGTAAGTCTGAATAAGACTCAAGGTGGTCATGCGATTACGTGTGTAACCACTGGTCAGGATGTCCCTGACCACTCTGCTGAGTAAAGTTGATAGGCGTCGGATTGGACTGTGAGGATTCTACACCTCTGGTTGAAAACACTACTGCTTGTGATGTGGTTAACAATGGCGCGATGCATTCCGATAATAATTGATCATTCTGCCTAAGTCCTGTTATCTTCTCTTTTCAGTTTTTCGTACGTTCCTTTTCACCGTCGCTGCTCTTGGCAGTTCTAATCACAACACTTAGAAATACACTTATGCAATGTCACACCTCCATTAGAGGGACTCACAGAAACGGCGGAAGGTAATCGCAGGTGGCCTTTCTCGATGAAGATATGTCAGTGTTATGTTCCAGCTCAACAGCGCTTTTACCTCGCTGTTGGTGTCTCAGTGAGAATACAGAATGTGACGAAGTAAATATTCCTAATCGTTATCATAATATTTCAGTAAATAACGTTTCTTCCTCCTTGTAGTGCTGGAATTGTAAATCACCCATCGTGATCATAATGCCAACATTAGGGTGCGTTACAAATTAATACCAACTCTCGACAAATTTTAGGGTCTGTACAATGTTAGGTAGGTTTTCGTCCTTTATCTTTGTTGTTCTATCGTGTGTTCCAGCTTCGTGATTCATGATCTATCAACTCTTCCACGCGAACACTACAATCATCCCAGTGTTCAGAAAGTGAGCGCATGAACGATCTGTTCTTCGTATTTCTTGACCGCGCTTCAGGTTTGATCGGGTTAGTTTAACCCTCTTTCGTGTTCGTGGCTTCGGGAACTCGTGCACTATTCTGATTAAATGATATCCGAATGTGGAACCAATACTTAGTGTTGGACATTTATATACCATCATGGTTTAAACCAGTGATCTGTTGTGATAAAGGGCTGCCATGTTTCCCGTATCTAAATATATGTTTGTTCACACGAGACAGTCAGCGAATCCATCCACTCATGGTGCGTGTGGGCGGTAGCGGTGTAACGAAATAGCTATCTCACACCTTTTTGAGCGATTTTCTGTTTCATTGGGTCTACCTGGTGTGCATTGAAAGTGGCCATGCGGGATTAATCAACCCGACAGGATGGGTTGTTTGTCACCTACACTCCTGTTCATGTTTGAAGATGGTCGGGAGATAGGATTTCTAGTGAAAGTCCAACCATTCCAGCCAAAGGTCGTTCTAATTTGGATGTGCTTCTTCTACAGCAGTGTCTTGTATCTATACGTAAAGCCGCAAATGACATCCTACGGAAAAACAGATCTAGGGGCGCGTCATTTGTTTGTTCAATTAATCATGTTGGTTTTGTTTGCAGTAAACAATACAAAAAGCTTTGTTTGGTTTGTGTTGAGCAGTCACCTGACTTCCTGACTGTTTATGTACCCCCTGAACACATGGCGTTATCATCTTGCCTCGCACGTGTGCACATGCTTTAGGATTTTGGTTTCCTCTATGATTAAGGCTGTATTCAGCCTGACTAACACTGTCACTCAGCCATTCTCTTCATATCTTCCTCCCCCCCTCTCGCCGTCCTCGTCTGTTACTATGCCCAATCATGTTGTGACTTCAACATCTCGATGATCATCCGCTCTACTCAGCAGATGTACTGTCTAAAGTTTACAACACCCGCCGCAGATCACGCACATGTTTCGACCATTTTGCAATCATGTGACTTGTTGGTCAGTCCCTCAATTGATTGTAAAAACTGGTGCGAGTTATCTTGGGCCTTCGAATGAGTCATTTAGCCTTGTATGTGTGTGCGCACGCCATTAAGAGCGTTCCCCACAGGCTACGTCTAATTTTCCTCCGGTGAATCATCAGGCCCTGAATTCGGGCGTCTGTGAGCGATTGCTTTTTGTTCGCTCGAACAGCATGTCGCTTTGGAATAAAATTTCAACAAAAGACGTGATATGTGCGTAACTAAGCCTCGATATTGAACCAAGTGTTTAGGTTAACATGGATGACTCGATTAAGATTCAGGCTGTTGTTTTCGTATCTGTGGTAGTGTTCTCTGGCTAAATTAAGGTGATATTTCCCTTTGTACGTCTGTAACCGATTATATGTAAACATTATTGGAGCTTAGTTGTTTGAGGGTTTCGATGGAACCCTACTGTTGGCTAGCTAGCTTGGGTTACATGCTATATCCGTACACTACTCTATTCAGATCAGATTTAGTAATCGCAGTGAGACAATGTTTGTTCGATCCATCCTTTAGCTTTTATCGGGAGTCTGAGTGTACAGAAGCGTTCTCAAGTTTGAATTCGCTAAATCATATTAACTTGTGGTAAATAAGCGAGTTGAACCACACCATACACTGTGTGATCGAGTTGTGTGTAAGTAAATGCTGCTCGCATTGTATTTCATTTCTGATCGAGACGGCTGGCCTAAAGCTTCCAGGACTGTGCAGCTGACGTTTCAGACGCCGCAGTTCGTGGGCAGGTAAACTGTGACTTAGATTGGCTTGTTTAATGAGAGCCTGGCATAATTTAAGACCCTACCACATAGGCTCTGAAAATACACGTTTACCCCTCTTGTCATTGAACTAGATTTGATTTTACTTGCCTTGAAAGACACAGCTGGTCGACCGAACGCTTCGTTTTCTGAATTATCAGGAACTTTCTCCGTTATCATCATTCTTGGAACAACTTTATTTACTGTCTTGTACTTAGCCTGTGTAGCCGAAGGCTCTGGTGGACCTTCAGAGCTGGTTGTTTGTCATGACATCTAGAGCATGCATCGTTCTGCGCGACATAACCTTTTTTCTTTTCTATATTGTACTAGGTGACGTATTATGAAGTGCCACATTATCGAATTGAGTCCATGGTACACTGCTGGCTCGTAACAATCTTCAAACAGGCATTCTATATTTATCATTGATCTCTGTTCCTTCCTGGTAATTTGCCTGTGGTTGATGTGTGGAACAAAGTATGACAAATTCGACACTCGTGCGGTTAATTTTAGTGAGATTTAAGCCGGAGTTTTCTAGTAACTCCTAGAATCAACGGAGTTGGTCGGAGATTACTTTGATAACATATTCTGCGACTTTCGTTGCGCTCAAGCGGATTGCACTCTTATTCCATAGGACTTCTGGAGCGCATTTTGTTTTTCGTAATCGTCAAGAGGGACCATGTGTCGACTAATTCATTGGAGCTATGAGGACTTGTAGCACCACGTTGATGAATGACAACGCTACCACACTGAACGGACAATGGAATTTTTTGTTGATTATGTGGCCGCCAACCATTCACTCCATGGCGAGCGTGAATCAGCAGTTTGTTTGACTTAGATATATTTTTCACGTTGTGATACAGTTTCCCGTAAAATATTTCCACTATTGTTTGACGAACTGGGAAGATTGAGCTTTCGTTCACTCCTGGTTTTAAGGTGGGTTTGCATTTGCTTGTTTCACCTGCTCGACCTAATCAAGTTTCTCCTAC
>LOND01000357.1:67479-77638 GCA_014220965.1 Paragonimus kellicotti
AGAGATTGAAACCGACAACTAGCTGCCGTTCTTGAATGATTTCTGAGACCACACGGTATCACGCTAGCTCACAAGCCAACGGCAACATTACGAAAAGTATTATCGAAACTAAAGGAACAACTCAAACTCGCGATAGAAGAAACGTTATATACAAAATCCAATGCAATGACTGCGAACAACATCACGTCGGTAAACAAGACGGAAATTATCAACACGAATTCATGAACACGAAATGGCCATCAAGAGACGATCAATTTTCTTTGATATCCGTCCACGAAGATCAAACTGGACACACCTTCAACCTGAGCACCGCAGAAGTCCTTACTCAAGCAAACACCAGACACGCAAGAGAATTTCTGGAAGCTTGGTACTCATCAACCGGGTCAATAAAAAAAAACATCGAACTGGACGTTATCCACGAGGCTATGCGAACCAAGAACTTGAGGAGATGTAAACGTCGCCAGGCCGAAATGTCGACAAGCACGAACGGAGCAACTTAAACAGATCGGACCAGTGATCAAAACGAAACAATGGATGATCAATCAGGTGGAACTCCAAAAACGAGTAAGTGGCCCAACCAGTCAAAGGGCAAAGACCAACCAATCAGACTCGGGGTGAAAGTTCAACAGCAGCAGGAAGCAGCCAACCAGACTCCAGATCAAAGGTTCGAGAGGTCTAGGAAATAACCAATCGGACCTCAGGTCAAAGTTCAGGTGCAGCAAAAAGCAGCCAATGGTAATTCAGGCAAGAAGGTCAAAACAACGGAAAGTGATAAGTCAGAAGTCAGATCAGGAGGCCAACCTACGCCGCTACATAAGGACAGACATCCATCACGATTTATCAAACCCACGCTCAAACCTATACGCTGAAACACTTACGCACTGATGATGTCACCTCGTTTGGTGATGAAACGTTTGCAACCTAAATGCAAAGCCCGGCGAACATCTTAATACCCAAGTATCCTGGTTTCCGCGACACCAGTCCGTACTTCTGTAATTTTTCTGCTCGCATCAGAGTGGGACGTGGCTAACCCACCATCGTATCATATATCGTTCTACTTTTAAGCGTTCGCGGGTTTACCGCTGTTTAACCTTCCCACCGTAATATGCAACCGTAGTGCATGCATCGTGTATCCAACTCTTAGACTTTCGACCCTCTGGGCCTCAGTCGATCGGTTATTCAAGCGTGGTCTGATGAATTTGAATGCTGGAGGCACCGGCCTCTTGGTGCGCTACCACTGTCACTCACCTGAACACGGCAGTGCCTGACAGACCTCACTTCGGCCGGTGTGTCCGTGCGGTGTCGTCTCCTTACTTTCAAACTCGTTTTGCACAAGCTTGCGGTAGACCGTCTACCAACCACATGACTGCCTGTTGGAGCCCGGTTATCCCTGCCGCTGTCGTCTAGGCCTGAACAGCTGGACAGTGTGCGTGTGACCCGACATGTTACGTGACAATAGGGGGACGTGAATGTGAAGAGCGAGATCTGCAATTCGCATCCATTCTGTGATATCTTCACTAATTATGGTCACTGAGGCGCATATCGCACTTCAGCAAATAATTTGTATCGTCCAATCTTCGCTACAATATCTAAGAATGTGGTCAGTAGATATTGTACGGTCTTACCGGTCGACGCCTCAAGACTATTCAGGTGGCCAGGCCACGTCCAGATCCAATCCCTCGCGATATATATTGCTTCCATGACCCGGACGTGTGTGTGACAGATCTAGCCGTCCACTCCAACCGAAGTTGTGGTACTGCTGTACTTACTCCGTCCAGGATTTGACGGTTGCGATAGATCTGTTCGCGGTTTTGATGTGCGGTGTTGACTGGGAGAAGGTATGACGAACAATAGACATGCACTTGTGTTGGAACACCGAGTCACATCAGTCAACTATGATTTTCATCGACTTGCTTTCTGTTTCCGCTCGTCGCATACTAGTGTTTGATTATGGAACTGTTCTAATAGGTGACAAGTTGTGCTGTTTGCCTCACGCGTCGGTATGTCCCGCGTCATACCGCTAGATTGTTGACGGGAGACTTTGTAACTGGGAGTGGAACCGCTCTGGCTATTCCAATGTTTCAGCTATCATCATACCTTGTGTTTTGTTACCTGGAAGTACGGTTTTTATATTAGCGTTTAATACCTGAATAATGAAGTCATGTGGCGGCAGTCTTGTGCTTGGCAAGCGCAGCCACATTTCAGCATACAAATGATGTTCGTAGAGCGGTTAACCGATCAAATAGGACTTTTATTGGAGTAAACCAGGCCTGTTCTCCCGTACGTGAGTGTCAGGATGGATGGGCCCGACATATGGTTGCCCCTTGTGCATTTGAAGCAGTCCATTCCTAATGGGTTCTTGAGTTGAAATTGTGACTCATTTCGATAGTCGACTTTATTGCCTTGACTACTACCGGCATCAGCACCACTCGACCAATGTGTAGATGTGCACGTTATATTGGAACCTCTTATGCTTGTGTTTACGTGTGAGTTCGTTTATTTCAGAACCTTTTGTTAGAGCACACTGAACACGGTGTGCTACACACGGACGTTCTGTCATAGCCGTTTATAGTCTGTCCAGTTTGTTTTCTAAGTGGATTTCATTTTTTAATCAAACCAATCCGTATCGTTGAGCTTATGGGCAACACACTTTGGATCGTTTCCTGAACTACATCGTTCGTTGTGTCCCATAACCTAACCATGGATGATCAATCATTTCAGATGACGCGCGATTAGTCGACTTCTGTTATATGTGATGACCTTGATAACAGTACTCGCTGTACGATCTTCCACGAAGACGTTGAGCAACGCGTAACGATAAACCAACGATCCCAAATAAGCAAAACAAGATTGGATCACAATGCTACGGTACTATTGAACAAATTATCAAAGTGGAATTAGTAGACATTCTCAATGGTTTCAGTCGACAGGTCGTTTCCAGGAAGTGGATTACAATTTGGTGCCGAATAAGCCAAAAGATGAATTATAATCACATAATATGACATTCATGCCTAACAAAGTTCTTCCGAGCAATCAAGAGATTCAAAGGTAACGGGAACGAGCCGGGCTCCGAAAATAAAATGCAAGCACCACTCAGGCAGAAGTACAGTAATAGGCAACTGGCTATTCGCACAACTATCAGAATTGATGCGATAAAACAAACACATCTGGATCAAGATCCAGTTAACTTCAGAAACAGGGGGGGTGGTGTAGAATATACACGGGCAGACATTTGAGAAGGATAGGGTTGGGTCGGATTTTCACATGATTAGGCTTGAAAAATCGATACACCCACCTTATGATAGATCACTTTGTCCTAGTTCATCTTTCCGTATTAAGCCTTCACAATTTCGCTCAAGAACACCTTATATCCGATCTGAGTGTGCTTCAACCAGCAAACGAATAGGTTAATGCGATTCAAAATCCCCTTACCGCAAATGAAGATCATGGTGTTACACACAATTCCGCCCTCAGTTATCTGCTATCAGATTATTCAAGTCACGTTTACATGAAGTTGTGTCAAGTCGAATATTTTCCTGACAAACTTGTGGAAAGCGCAGTTATGAAATCAGACTAGCAAGTGCCATATAACAATCAATACCTCACTTGGTCCGGTTCAGAAAGATGGATTGGGTCAGGATAGTTCCAGTGTAAGGACATTTCATTTTTTAACGCGCAGAAGCCGGATGTTCAGAAGGTTCATGGTGGTTTCGCCATTCACCAGAATGCAACTTCTTGGTATTGCTAGTTGTTTTACCTGTACTGCGCATTATGGGTCACAGTGATGAACTGGTCGGTCATCTTACCTTTACCTATATACCTTTCGTTTATGTATGTACCAATACATCCCATTCGGCGCATTCTCATCGACCTCACTACGTTGGCCGAAAAAGAAAGGAAAATTTACCAGTCCATAGTTTGCATGGCAATATCTTTGAATGTATCCAGAATATCAGCACTGAGGTAGGTGAAGTATTACAAAGCTACCGTAAACTACAAGTGATTGAAAACTGTAATACACGGCCACATGAGGATCGTGGGATGTTTGTGTGGGAACCGGGACGACAATACCTTTGGTGTTACACGCACTGCGACAGTTATTTGGGCCCATAAGTCACGATCTTATTTCCGGAATTTAAACAGAAGCGTTAGTGTGTATTGGTTCAAATACAAGCAGTTTCGTCCGTCTGTCGTCCAACCAACCAAAAGGAGTGTGTTGGTCCTTCGTGTCCACATCCTGGATTATCTGTACTGTCATCTTCACTCGCAATACTTTCCGGTCAGGGTGGCTGGATATTGCAAATTGGTACAACCCGTTTACCTATGCAACGTTACACGGGCGTTCAAATCGTTCCCCGATAACAATTACGTATCCTGGCCTACGTGATCGCTCGCTCTTATTCTCGTAGGACGTCCATGAGGTCACCTTGATTAGCTGATTCCTAATACCACGTAGCCGCGAGGTCGATGTAATGATCATCTGAGGTTGGTCAACTCGATGAACAAAATCATTGTTGTTTCCCGGCCAAATTTGTGGTAATTGCATCACTCATTTTTTCAGTCAAACACTATGGAGTGTTCGGGCTGTAGTGTCCGGCCTGGCTTAGTGGTAAGAGACGTAGGAGCTCTTGAAAATCTTTTAGTTGCGGACTCTCGGCAACGATCATCTAGGTTGTCGATTGTGAGGGGTAGGTGCACATACATGAGAGTGCAAGTGCGCCAAGAGAGAAGCCGAAACCATTTATATCAGGCTCGAGTCGGCTAACGGAATGGTAACTGACTTCGGTTGGGTTGTCACTTTGATGGATGCACTAGGTTTGACAGTTTGAATGAAACTACGTGGCAACTACGCTGCAGATAGTAATAACCAAAGTTGTCCTCATAGGTTCTCGTTGTGCAATCCGCTACTTAGATTAAATTCGGAAGACAGAAACCAGGATACATAAACTCTTGCGGAAAGCTCACTGCAACTGTCGTTGGAGTGTATTCACATTGCAACCAACGAAATGGGTGTTTTTATTACAGACAAGCAAAATTTCGCACTCCATATCAAGGATAAGCTTGTTACCTGGGTGACTGGTTATTACATAATTCGGTCGGGCAAACGGGAGGCGACTTTGCAGAAGGTAGAGCACATCTCCGGAGTTACGTGTGCATGCGAGCGAGGAAAACGATGAACGGAACAACGAAAGTCAAAACTAAATTGATGTTTTTTTGATGGGCTTACCTCGCCGGGCAGTTTAAACAAAAGCGTTTGGCGGACGAAAAAAACGTACGTGAGGCCAAATTCTGTTTACATAACGAAATGTACACGCGGACGAAACACTTCGTCAAGTTACCTACTTCGCGTGGGTTGACATGACCAGCTCATCCCCCGCGTGTAACATGACTCACGCGGCTGTAGTTTATGTGGCCTACGCAATACTTGTTCAACAAAGTTAGAGTCCATCTAGGTTTCGGCGCCTTTTTGGCTGTGTGCAATGGTAATATTGGCAAAACGAAACCAATTTTGACAAACGGTTCGCAAGTGGCTTGCAGGAACCGGGAAAAAGTGGAATAAAAAGGTAGTAGCTCTTCACCAGCAAACTGCGATCACGGATATCACTTTTCGGGTCCCCAAAACGCCCACGTGAAAGTGGTCTGTCTAGAGCAACCACTACCAGAGAAGTTGTGTTCTGATGACTAAAGAATTGAGCATATTTGCCTCGGTCATGCTGTGTGAGCCTGAAAAAGTTTCTGCGTCTTTACGCGCATTAGGACAACACTTGAGTAGCACAAAGAGTCGGTTCAGACGTCTCATACGCATGCCCCTTCTGACCTTTGAAACTGCCATGCAACTCGCAACCTGCTATTCACGAATGCACATTTTTCTTGCCAAGGTCTGATGCGCGATCTGTCTAACTTTGTCTTTTTTTTGTTCACGCCGTTTCAACGGTTCACCAAATCTTGTGTTTCCTCACGATCGCCACCGCACAAATTAAGGGTTTGCGGAAATACAGCTATATTGTGACGTTGCTGAACATAGATTGCTTGGGCGTCGCTGATCCAGGCAGTGTTTCGTATTAGTCATTGTATACGCACCCGATTGGATCATTTAAGCTGAACGTTGAAAACAATCTTAATCATGGATCGTTTGCCTCTTTGACCGTTGTCTCCGACTTGGTATGTGAATTCGAGAGGGAGGGGGAGTTGTTTCAGCACTGTGTGTACGTTTCAGTCACTGACCCTTGAGCATGATTAAACTGATTTTGTTTTGGGAGACTGTTCAGATGAGGAAATCGGGGCTGTGCAGACGGTACACTTCAAGGTCATTAAACCCTGTTGTCGTCGCAGTGTACAGATGCTGAAAACCGCCATAGCGTTTGCAAAACCGACCCCAGTGAGAATGGGTACGCTGTCATAACACAGTTAGTTTCTTCCGCCAACTGTATTTTCCCTTTCCCAAGAGTCTTTGTGTAATTCTCGTATTCTTCAAACCGTTTAGTGCACGTTTGCATAGTCGTTTTGTCTGTTTCTAGTATCTTTTGAGATTTACTATATGGATCACCCAAATCTTTACATTCCAATGAGTTGACAGAACTGACTCAGCTTTTGTCACGCTTGATGGTCAATTATCGAAGCACACATACTGACAACCAAATTTCCCTCCCGAATGACTCAACTTCAATCACCTGAATGGTTAAGACGCCATTTATGAACATGCTGCTGATATGTTGGTTTATTCAATGGACTTTTCCAGTATATTGGAGTGTCGCAAAATTGGTTGTTGACAAACTGAAACGAAAGTCATGAATGCGAAGACATTTCTGTCTTAGTGTTCAGCTTGGTTAATGCAATAACAGATGGGAATGCATCATCTTGTTGTTGCCCGTGGAGAAAAAATAAAACAACCTATCGACTGACAAGCATTTTGCCTATTAAGGGCTCTGTGGTGTGATGCAATAGAACAGATCGGAGCGTTTCGTTTCGGAGACAACCGCCTCCATCATTCCGTAGCTTCAGACAAACGTGCAGCTTTAGCCTCTCATTATGAAAAATGACCTTAACCTTTTTCTGGTTGCACATACTCCGAAACTAAATTGGACAGTGTGACTTATGCACACCATACCGTCATACTGTCAATTTTGATAGATTTAAATTGTCAGGTCTGTGCAACTCATATATGTCGCTCATCTGGTTACACGTCATTGCATCAACTCCTCAGACGACCATTGTGACCTTTATTTCAATTGTTCTTAATGCATAACCTGCACACAACGACAATACGGGCTTTGAACTACACTAGGTGGTTGATTTTTGGTGGTGGATTCGGATGATTACGACTCCTCCCCAATCAGTTGTTACTAAGTTATCTGTAGTTTGAGCTGTCCAACCATTGTCCGGTGTACTAGTTGACTAACGAGTATCCGTATTCCAAAACCTAATGATTTACTTTAAGCATACTGCAGACTGTAGATGTTAGTTTCTTATGTGCCACTACGAGTATATAGTCACAAGTCTCAAATCTCGTTTTACGCCGATTTTGTATATGATACTCGTCGCAGTCCATTTGGGATTCTGGTGCATACTGAGAGAATGTACTTTCTGTTCTCCACATGCTACCACGTAACTTGTTACTGTTAATTCAAATCTGAATGTCTACACCGGGTCCCGGTCAGCGAGCCCCCAGTGTTAATACTATTGAAAGCGGGGCTGTTATATTATTGTGGTTATAGGCTCCAACGTATGTTTACTTCAAAGTCATTATCGAAGGCTGGATAGCTGAGGTGTGAGCGGAAATCTAACCAACTCCCAATGGATGGAACTTTGGTTGCTTACTCTGTCCACGGTTTCATGTCTTTTGCTTGCACTTAACACTTCAACTTACCCCTTTCCATCTGACTTTGAATAGGACGCCATATGTGGCTGTTTTTCTTTCAAAACTTGAATCACGTTATCTTCTGCGCTCTATCTACCGCTGGGTAGAGTGGTTTGTTTGTAATTCAACCTCATGTGCACCAACAGTCCCCTCCAAATTAACAGTTCTGGCAGTTACGAGAGGCTTGCTTCCCAAAGTTTATACATTCGATCTTTACTTCCTCCATCCGCAGTCCCTAGGTGGGATTGTACTTCATCGGGTAACCGTTGCTGCCTGATCATTCAGTACGTGACCTCAAAAATGGAACTTGAAATATGCATCCCTGGCCCAGTTTGTTTAGTGAATCGGTAGACCCCAAAAGACCAACAAATGCAGTTTCAATAAACCATCAACATCCTGGCTGAAACGCTCAGTTTTGAGCGCACAGGTTATGTGTGATCTCGAAGAATTTTGTACCCCGTCAGTCAACAACTTTGCATGGGTTAGTCGTAAACAACAACAAAATACACTTCGCTGTACGAATTCGTCAGTTGAATCGGTTCACATTCGTACCACTGGGTGGCCTGAATTGAACTTTGGTGAATGTTTGATCAATGAGAAATGTAACTACCGGACGTCTGTGTCAACTGGACGATGGTTAGTCCGTTTTGTCACCGCACAAGTGAGTCAGTACAAATCTTAGGAGATGGATCAGACTACAGATCTACATTCAATCTACAAACCCCGTATTTACAAGTTCCAGAATTTTGGGTAACAGATTATCATGCTGTGTTAGATGCCGATTCGACAGGGGTTCACGATTAGTTAGTCATCATGATCCACTCACCGTACAAAGCCAGTACCGCATTCAATCAACTGCGATGACAATTAGTAGTCTATCCAATTACCACACTGATTTCACTACGGCTGATGGTCTTCACTTTAACTGTTATGAACGTTTTGCTGCAGCATCTGCCGTTCTGTTTACAGGTTACAGGAGGTGCTTTGCGAGTCAAGGTGATCCGCACTAACCTGGCTTGGTATTGTTTATAGAGGAATGACCTACACAATTGAGTAACTTTTTCATCTGCCTTTGATACTTCCCACTCCATCTACTTTCTCGCTGTCGCCCAATCTACACATCGGTGGTAATTGGCACTTTTCCACAAGTCCGCTCGCTCCAAAACACTGCCCGCGTAGCCAATTACGATTCCCAAACACCCATTATGCCACAACCAGCTGTCGAGTTTAATAGCACTTGCCTTGTTCTGTTCTATCTTGACCAGCCAGTTGGTGGTTTTTGTAAACTGCCCTAATGAAAAGCTACCTACTTTTACTCGCAATGTGTGTATGTGCGCAAGAAGCATCAACGCTCCCAAATGTATATTGTGCTGTCTAGTTTGTTTTGTTCTATGCACAGCACATAACAAGGAATTTTTTAATTCAAATCCCCACATAAGTGAGACACCGAGGCCGGTCCAGGTCTAGAAATGCATTTTATCTCACTCTTGCTACATTCTTGATGTGAAAGTGTTATTGGTTTCTCGACCTATTATTATTATCATCATATTATTAATATTATCATTATCTAACGGGTAACTACCCGATAGCATGTTAGCTAATAGATTTCACCGGTGCCACCTGTTTTGTACTTTTCAGTCCGAATGCCTAAGGGTCCTGGCTTCCGATTAGTCCACTTATCCTATCTTGGTCTGTCGACAACAGGTTGACAAGATGCATATCACAGTTGTCAACGTCATATTCCGTATTGCGATCGAAATGCCCCCATGCAACTTGAACTTTAGCTGACAACGGAATTTTGAACCAGTTCCATTCGGAGCACAATGTAACGATACCCAGATGACTGAGGTCGTAGCCCGGACAAGTGTCCCGCTGCGGGCACGTACTTGATCCACGAACCTGCACACATTTTTGTTCAGAAGACAATCGCATAAAACTGGCAAACTGCAGCCCACAAAATGCACGTTGAAACTGCTAGCCTTGTCTGCCTGAATTCAGTTCGTTTTTTCTGAAACAGTCTGACTATTTTAATCAGACGTTGCTATTTTGTTTCGGCTGGTTGTTTAAGTAAAGCAATACCATAGAAATGATATATATACCCAATATGCACACTGTGTAGCCACGGCGAGACAGTTAATTCCGACAGGAGAGACTGTACAGCAATCATGCAGAAGAACAGGGGATATGGACGCATGAGTCCAACTATCCACAAACCTTCGAATGTACGTTATGTAATCAGTCAGCAAAACTGTAGGCGGGTGCGGCGTTAAAATGCCCTTTACTGTGAGAAGCCATTTTTTT
>LOND01000357.1:134199-144435 GCA_014220965.1 Paragonimus kellicotti
GGCAGGACACCGCTTAACCAACTCCGTTATGACGCAAATGGTGAAAGTGTCTGGTCCTCAATTGTACCGTTTTTTGTTCATTATAACGGTGTTCTCATTAGAACAAACAGGTTAATCACCCGCACACACCTTTCTCACTGTAAAGAAATGTGCAGGGAGGAACAACGCTTTAACACATCATACCATCATTTTCTGTACGTTCTACTCGCCGTATGGTAACCGAACGAAGAGCTACAAACAGTTGAACCAAGCAACAATGCGGTGTTGGTAACTACGATCACTGTTCGGAACAGTTATTCGATATGCACTGTTCAGTCAGCTGCGGTTAGGTTGGCAGTGTTGTGCTGCTGATATGCCTCGTTCATTAGATTCTGCGTTGAAAAATGGAGATTTTGTTGTGGAGGACTTCAGCACAAAAAATCACACTGAACCTGGTTTTGTATTAAAGTAGGTTTCTTAAATGTCTTCTACTGTATTTCACGTAAAAGGGGTATCGCAATGTACGCGTCAGACCAAGACGTATTTACATAACAACCATTGTTGCTTGGTTCAACTGTTTGTAGCTCTTCGTTCGGTTACCATACGGCGAGTAGAACGTACAGAAAATGATGGTATGATGTGTTAAAGCGTTGTTCCTCCCTACACATTTCTTTACAGTGAGAAAGGTGTGTGCGGGTGGTTAACCTGTTTGTTCTAATGAGAACACCGTTATAATGAACAAAAAACGGTACAATTGAGGACCCGACACTTTCACCATTTGCGTCATAACGGAGTTGGTTAAGCGGTGTCCTGCCGTGTATTGCAATTTAACAGTTCTGAAGTTAGAAACGACCTAGCACGTACTGAGACGGTTAAAATAGTTGGTGGTTCAAACTGATGAATCAGCTACTCAAAACCAACCCGGTATTGACGACGGGTCAATAACTTGAGCCATTCCGCTGTTTTTCAATGGGAATCTAAAATCACTGGCTATTAACGATGGTGTGCTGTTCTGAACCTCGCGGTCGGCGTTGCGTACGCGAATGGTTGAGGCAACCTATGGGTTCGCCGTGGCATGATTACGCAGTACTCGTAAATCTTTTGTGTGTTCACTGACCTGCTTCGTTGTAAGTCATTTCAACCTTCCTAATCGATAGTGCACGCATGACGTATCAACTTATTCTTTCCAGCCCACCAGATGGTAAATAAAACATGAACTGAACCACAGTTGCATCATATTGTGGTATTACTTAGGCCATCCATCCATTCACTTTCGTGACTCACCACTGCGCCTTCCCTACTCAAAATGTACACGGGTTGTTTTCGTGCCTGTTGGTCAGCATTCCGAGTTCGTTAGGATTGTGCTGAGTGAACCAATGGAGTTCACGTGTAATAACTGTTGTCCGAATGAATGACAGGTATTCATCAACGATTACGCGAACGATGCCTACAAAGACGTGAATATTAGCCTTATACTGTTTTTGTTATTCGCAGTGAGCCAGCTAGTCCAGCAATTCTGAGCAAGAACACTGAGATTCAGATAGCATTTGTCTATGGAATCCGTGTGAGCTGAGCGCTGCAAACCACCTACCTATTTTTCGTCTTAAAGTCTGTACTTTTTTGAACGGAACCTTTTAATGAAATTAGTTGCGTGATAGAGAAAGTCTGAAAGATGCGATTGCTTACGATCTGTCATGTTCATATATATTTTGGTGGCAACGTATGTCACAGGGTATTGGTTAACGAGTGGCGTTTATCAACTATGCTTAATTTTTGAGAATACAAAATCGTGACTCCGTCTCGTCTGCTGCGTAACCTAATTTGTGTTTATCTGACACTCGTACTTTTGGCACACGACGGAGCAACGCGGAACGTTGTATTGTCGTAATCTTTTCAAAATTGTCTTCTACTCATGGGATAGACAAAACCCATTAGAGAATTGCTTATTCAGTTTGTCATTGCCCGTTTTAAGTAATTCATTAAATAATGTTAACTAATTCATTCGTCTGCCGATTGCTAAAACGTTCATGTGCGCATTGAAAGTGATAAGGGTAGGATTGCGGTATCCTTCCCCCTATGGTAAACATTTTCGACTTACTTCCCTTTACTTGGTAGTAAAAGCGAATGTCACGATGTTCTCGTTTGTTCTGCCACGGCGCCTTTGATTCTACACTAACTGAGCGGCTCTCTACCATCTTGTCATCCACGTAGTTTATCATTTTTCACAGACTGAGCAAATTTACCCTCATTGTGCCCAGTGCTTGATGCATGTTTGGGTGGGGTTTACGGGGCTGATGAATGCAAATTTATGTATGCACATGTTCGTACAAATCGTTCTCTCACCCTCTTTCCCTTTATTGTCATTAGTCAGTTTTGGGGTCGTTAAATACGGCCTAATCTGAACTTAAAAAACTATATGCATCGCATAGTCCGGAAGGTTTGGCATGTGAGCCACATGCCACGTCGCCAGTTTCCGTTCGACCTAGAGTGAAGTCGGCGCTATTTGCGAACTAATTAGGCGTCATTGACAAGCCTCCGTGAACAGCAGTTGCCTCTTGTCCCCCTGTGTGTGTGTATGTTCACGATGCAACCAAGGTTCTGAGCTGCACAGCGGTGATTGCTGATTACTCCGAGTTCGCTTGAAAGCAATCTTTATCCGTACCGTTTGTCCGCACATTGTTGACCTTTGTTCAAAGAGAGGGATTCATTAGTAAAGCTAATTGTTCCGAAGAAACTCAGTTGTAAGATACCTGAACCTAGAATGGACTCGAACCAACGAAATGAGCACCATATCTCCACGCAGCCGGGTTTTCTGCGAGTAATATTTATTGTTTTTGAAGACAGATCCACCTTCATCTCTTTTCTGTCGTGTCGTATAATGATGAAATGTAAGTTGCGCGACTGTGACGCATCTGTCAAATCGTTTTGCTTCTTTACGACGTCCGAACGATAAATCCGTCGAGAAATGGCTGTGTTCTTCGTACAGCCCATGTTCTCGATTGTCATCCATGACAGGCAAGCACTTGCCAAAAAAAAATCAAAATGGAAACAATATTAGAGATAACAGGAACGAGATGATTATTCAGACGTGCGTGAACTTGTTGTTGTAGCTTGGGCTGCCGCGACAGTTGTCCCTGCCAAGTCGCACCGAGACGCGCATGTTCACCCACCCGGACTGCCACGTGCACTTACACGTCAACCATGTCATCTGTCACTGCACCTATCCATGCATGCACGCGATGTCTCCCGTACTCTCAGTAATCTTGCACCCACTGACACAAACACACATTGTTTCATTTCAAATCCGCGTCATGTCTGAATGTTCCTGGTATCCGCTAGTGTCAAGCTCTAATGCATGCCTGTATTGTTCCAAAAGATGCAGGCCGTTTTTTGACTAACATGAAGGCACAAATTCAGGAATTACTGTCGCGTCAACGATTCGTTGGTATACTTTTGGTTATAGTTTAGTTCACTTGACCATCTACTACCTTGATGGCTGCGTGTTCGAACTCATTTAGGATGTTATTGTTTGTTGCATTATGGAATCACACTTTGATGGCCCAGGTTTCGACGAGATCGATTCATGGTCCAGTTTCCCCACCGTGATCACTACTACCATATGTGACTGAATCTTGTGGTTGGCTCGACAGTAAGCAGCTTGTAATGATAATCGCGTTGATTCCGTACGATCTCAATAACCTGAAGAGGATTGCAGACAAATCACGCGACTTATCTTAATCTTCTCATCACGAATACTCTCACTTATCAAGAGGATCAAAGCTTACCGTTGTTGTTCTCCTTCAGCCTACTCTATCTGATGAACTCAAGCAAGATAAGCCTAGTCAGAGTGTAGTTTACCCGGGAATAACTATTGTCAGACAGTAGAACCAATGTAACTTCGATTTGCCGGGGTCGTAACCAGTACATACTGACAACTTGTAACCTGTCGTGATGTTTAAAAGCAACTTCTTTATCTGGTTTATTGACAGTTCATTATATGACTACTGTGATTCTTTAGCTTTCATTGTGATAGAGTTGACACGGTTCAGTCCATGTTCCCATTGTTGCCATTGGTCACGACAACAAGCAGTCATTTTCAGTTGCTACCAGTTTGTGATTTGATTCGGTTGTTTTGACCAACGTAACCTTCAGCGAGGACTTGTAGGAATAATAGCGGATGCAGTAAGGATGTTGATGTGCAACGCAGAGACTGTAGGCTTGATTCCGGATAGTTCGGTTTCTATCTATAGCGATCGTGTGCCTTGCAAGTTTGTTCCCATGTGGGTACACGTATCTAGTTCAAATGATGTTCACGACATACTCAATCATATAAAGTACTTTATGTGGTTCCTGACCCATCAGGAGCAGACGGAACACTTCCTTGTCTGTAATCTGTGCTGGTGCCCAAATCCAATGGAAGACAACTCCGCCCCAAATTTGAGCTTGTTTTCGACAGGTTTCCGTTATTTCGCTTTTCGGTCTGCATTTTTATGATGAAAATCCACTCGATTCACCGCTTATCCAAACCCTGACACAATAGAAGATCTAACAGGAGGCCAATCCAAACGTCGCGTTAAAGATACTACATCAGGATTGGACGAACAGTCTCAATGTTACGCCTTCCGTTATTCGCTAATTTCTTTGTTCTGTATTGCACCAATTAACGTACAGTTTGTGACTTTGTATGTGCCAATACGATCAGCCAATGACAGACTGTGATTTCTTTAATACTGTTGTACATCCATAAATTCGGCTTCTTGTCTCATGAATAAAACTGCTTACTGCAACCAGTACGAGGTCTTATTACTTACGTGGGAGGTTTCAATCCGAGTACGATTTCTAGGGCTATTCGAAGTCCCTAATTCCGAGTATTACAATTTTCCACTTTGAAAGATCTGAATCATTAGGCGTTTTCCTGTGTGATTTTTCACATCCGTTAGATTAGACATGGGAATATCAAAATGACTAACCCCTAACAGAATGAGATGCGGACATTAACTCACACTGTTTTCCATCATCACTTCAACTCTCAATTTCCTCCGCTGCGTAGCTGTTTTAATCTTTCCATCACGTTTAGTTCGAATGTCTGAAAACCAATATTTCTAAACAAATTGTAGCTGGAAACACGAACTATCTTTGTGTATGCCGTTATGTGGTTCCCTGTTTCATCCGCCACTTTTCATTTCAAACACACCGGATGTGGTATTGTAGATTCTGGCTGAGTCACATGTTTGTCTTTGTTCCGTTCGTTATGGCGCCATCATTCTTTGATGCTGTTCGGAAAGCTTTGTGGGTGGATATCCCATTATTCTATGATTTGTTTATTGTCCACACACTTCGAACACAAGACGGATTCATTCTGACCCTGATTGTTCTGAGTCGAATAATATAAGTTATTCAACTACTCGTTTTAAATGCAACTCTTCTGTTTTGTTTGATAATGAGTGAGATAAAGGATTGACCCTTACTCGATCCGTTTTCGCCTGAAGGGTTGCAATGTGTTCGGCGATCATTTTTCCCCCAGTTGGTAAAGTCTGCATGCCTAACTATGACCAAAGCTTTCCCTTGGAGTATTAGACCAAGGATACAGCTTGGGATAAACATACTGCTGAGGCGAATTCTTTCAAATGTTGACTAGTCATTTATACCATTTTGTATCAAGCTGTGTAAAATTTTTGCCGGCGTCGTTCCAATCTGTGCATTTAATGATTTTCAGTTTGCACCTTCTGAAACATAGCTGTCACATTGTGTACGGGTGATCAGGTAGCAGCTCTCTATTCGTTGAGACCGTCATTGATCTGTTCCCAATCGTCTCCCTGATACAGTGGATGCACTAGTTAGGTTTGTTAACTGGATCTGTGCAACTTGTACAGCTTGCACGAATTACCCGTAAATCCGTTCTCATTGAGTCTGTTGATTTTCCATTCCTCAGTTCCCCTGTCGAACGCCACAAACCTACCTATTGAGAAATCTTCTGATCCAGTTCACAAGTTACCCGACCTAGATTTGCCCGATGGAGACCAAATGGAGGTATGGCAAAACGAGGTCAGTGGTTCGAACAGAATAAACGTGAATACGAATTCTGATGAGAGCTCATCACGCACTGCCAGCTCTGCATTGTCTCAACGGGGACTCGGTATGTGTTTCATTGTTCCTATCATTGTTTAGTGTAGCGTTTCAAACCACAATCAAATCTTTATGCCAGAGTACAACCGGACTAGGGAAATAAAGATTATGATTGGTGTGTTGGCGAGTCTTTTGCATATGGTGGGCAACCTATTGAACAACATCAACGGCTATGTTGATTGAAGCCTCCCCGAACTGGTACCTATGTTTCCTAATGAAACCTCCAATGCAGCCTCGTATTTCATGTAATTTTCCGTCATTTTCTTGTACACGTAACTTACCGTCAGTGTTTTAGCGCAATGTTATGTTCCATAAGATTGCGTTCATAGCCGTCATCACATGCACGTTGTTTGTTCTAAGTTTAGCTTATCCTATTTCATTGGGATAGTTAATTCTAAATTTTGACTAATCAGGTAGACAGGAATCTGTACGCTCATCCCAAGTCAGTCCATTCATTGAGTTTCCCATGTTATGAAATAGCTGATATGTTTGGATTTACTGTGTTTCGTCTGAAAGCACACTCCCAATTGGTCTATGACGTTTAATACTTGCGTTAGTCAACACCATCCTTGGAAAAACAACATTGAGTTGACGTTCTGACATCTGTTGTTTTTGGTTAGATTATGCGCTTTTGGGCCTTAACATGTCAGATCGACCTGGATCCCTACATGAGTCCATCACATGAAACGTTGTCGATTCGGCATGTCCTATTTCTAAGAGATCGACAGACAATCACTTGTTAGCTGAAGACGACGATTCATAATCCAAAACGATCGCCTTTCTTTCTTGTACTACGGAAAGTATTTTAATTGCTATCAGGCAACTGAGTTCTCTTTTTAGTGTACGTCCATTTATTTAAGTACACATCCTGTCGGGTGGACTCGCAAGAGGATAAGCTTTTGGACAAATCAAGACATCGGATTATTGATATTTCGAAGCGTTCACGAAGCCTAGTCGGCTAGAAGTTCTCATGCTATTTTGATAGTTTTAATGTTGCAACCGGAACTGAAAGTGGCTGAAGAATATTATGGACACCCACGTGTTTGGTTCGAACACACCCTAATCGGGGAACATTATAAACTGTTCTTCTGTAGACGTCACGTTTTGATCGGTTAGTGTGTAGTTTTCGGTTTTGTGCATTATACTTGCTCTCTGAAGCCGCCTTCTCTGTCGATCATTATTCTGTCATCTCCAATTGTCCTTCGTTCTTTTAGCACATTCACAAGATATTGGCCAGTCTGAAAAACTTATGGGAGATGTTTCTGTCAGCCCCGCACTCAAAACACGTTCGTCGAACACACCGTACATTATTGCTATCCTGTGCTGTTGCCTTGGCTCCGTGGTCTTTGCCAGCCTGTTCGCATTCATGGTATATCGCGTTCGACAACATCGTCGTCGACGTCTTAAAAAATTACGAAAAGGTCAGTTACAGCAAACGGATAGTGCCAAACAGCAACAACAACATCAACTTTTGTTGTCCAACTCACATAATCAACAGTCCAATGCAAACAGCACAGCATTCTTTCAACCGTCCGTCGTTTCCGGTGCATTTATGTCCACGTCCAGCCCTGCCGGCATGGTCATGTCAGATTCTGTGTTGACCTCTCTCTTATCGAACTCATTTCCTTACAATCAACTCAAACCTACCGCCACTGCACCAGGTTGTGGCAACACGTTCGGACACACAACCGGGTTGTTAAAATCTGCTGACCATCATAATACGAAAACCAGTGATCCGTTATTGACCGTTACGCCATTCCACAATCTAGGCTCACCCTGTTTTGCACATTCGATGGCGGATTCGACAGGTCCGCCCAACTACAAACAATATGCGTCCGGCTTAGATCACGGTGAGTGTCTTTGTCATACTTGGGAAATGGTGTCAAAGCTTGACACTGTGCATATATACGAAGACAGTATTCAGCAAATGCATTAGCTGTAGTGCTTCTTTTCGAAAGGGGCCGACTGGAAAGTCTATGGGAATGCGACAGCTGCGATCAATTGTGGGTGATGTTCAATCTATATGAAAACTAAAATCCCTTGGTCAACTTCATCACTTGTTGTTACGAGTTGTTTAGTAATCGTCGACGTGAGATTTCGAGCGATTGGTTCACCAAGTTAGGCTTGTTTCAAACATTTTGAGATGCGTTCTGTCACTCACTGATATACCTGTTGATTTGTTCTCTCTGTGTCATTTCAACTGCAACTGAACGGATAGGTAACATGAGAGATGGGGTAGCTAGACAAACTGCGTTCGCGATTAGGTAGAAGTGATCTTTGGTAAATTGAACTGAACGCAAATGCGCAGCCGCGTAATTACGAGCTATGGCAAACTTTAATTTGTGCCAGTGAGTGTTCACCAGATAGAGCCCCCTTCGAATTGCGAAGACAAATATATCCTTTTTTGGGTTGTTTGAATCAGCTGATTGCTGTGAACTTTAATTTTATTTGATAGTCTTGTCATCATAGTTTATCTTGGCATCTCTTGTTCTATGTTGCGACTGTAGAGAGTAAGCGAAATGTTAACATATAACAGCGTATATTCTGTCATCTCGTGAGGTTCCGGAGGGAACCCAGTGTTTCTTACTTGGGCATTTAGTGTTTTCAACTCATTGATCCGACGGACTTCGTTTGACAGTGTAGTATGTGCTATTGACATTCGACTGATTTCAACTCCAACGCATTTCGACATACCTTTGATTTGGTAGGATATCAGAGGAACGGAAAGAAGTCCAATGCCAAAGAATGTCCAATGCCCACTAAAACTGCCACGCACTTTTCGACTCATGCTCCTCCTAGTTAGCAGAAAAAGTATGAGATAGACGTGCATAAAGTTCACATCTATCTCTTTATCATGAAGCAGAGGTACTCAGTGCCAGCGTTCCTTGGGTAGGTGCACGTCAACAGGCTTAGAAGTGGAATGACGCGTTTACACATCTGCGTGACACCCTGTGACAGACGCTCAATAGATCCTAGTCAAATATACATATTCAGCTGGTTGTTGAGATGATTTGTCATTTGTCAGTGTGACGGCTAGACATTTCTATCTGTACTCCCGAGATAAGTGTATGTAATCAAATTGAGGAACAGGTCAGAAGTGATTGGTATTGATTTTATTGATGACATTTACTTTCTGGCCCAATGGTTTCACTTAAATGTATGTGGGAATTCAGAGCTAATGAGAAATTTACTATTTTCAAGCTTTAATGGCATTCGGGAATCCATGCTCAGCCCTGATGACAAAAAATGGCTCCGTAGTGAAATGGCAGATGGCTGGACACTAGCTTGCCTGTTCTCGAAAACAGTACCAACTTTGGTTTTCCTCTACCTCTTTTTCAGTTGATATTCATGTAAATAAGTTTTAAATAAAAGTCTTCAAACTAGCTAATCAAAACAACAGAGTAATTGCCGACTTCATGTGACTGATAGTTCCACGACCATGCTGATCAATCGATCAGAACCTTCTCTTTTATTTTCTCGAATAAAACCATATATATATATATATAACAAATAGTGTACTCATCTGTGGCTTGCTCTGCATGGTAATGTTTCTGACCACAGCCCGCTGTCGTCACGTGTCTGCTCTTGTCGACACCACACGTGTCATGTGTCAAAGTTGCTGAATTTCATGGCACAGCACCACACTCAACGTATCGTTGTGATCGACTGGTTGAATTGAGTTAAATCCCGTTGTTTCACCAGACTGCTACAGGAGAGTGTATCGTCTACCGGCAACGAGAACTTACGTCTCAGGTGGGTTAATCAAGACAATATTTTGCCAGTTGGCGCACAACAAAGGTCAGCCCTCATTTGTGAATTGTCTCGGCACAGTTCTTGCAAGCTCAGTTTAGGGCAAGCTCATGGACATGGAACATAGTCCAGCTACAGGCCTGTGCCTTGTAAGGAAAGTCATGCCAGCACAGTGAATTCGATGTTTTCTGTGATCATGTGCCAATGTGCAAACTCCAGCGATCGTATGGTATTGCATTATGTGTTGTCTAGGCTTCAAATGCTTGCATTAGTTAATTTATTACAAAGCAGTAAGGGTCTAAATAAAACACGCACTTCGGTTGTTCTAAAAGACGATATCTCGTTTTAATTTCGATGTAGTTGAAGCACTCATGTTGACTC
>LOND01000358.1:6079-17257 GCA_014220965.1 Paragonimus kellicotti
GGAGGGTGGACTGAATAATTATTTCAACGGCCGGCACCATAACTGTACACAGCGTCTAGGGAAAACCGAACATTAAGCTGTCACTATGTCTCAAACAGATCAAAAAGTAATCCAAGCATTACATTCCAGGAGGGTTTAGAATCATTTGAAAACTGTATTAAAATAATGGGCATCGCAATAATGACAGAAGACTTGCAACATGAAAGAGAAATCTGACATGCAAACATGAGGCGCTCTAAAGAACCGCCGTCATCGGCGTCCCTTTGTTAGAGTAAGAACTGATTTTTACATGATCCACATCGTCAGTGATGTTATACTTACTGTTCCAGTGTGGTTAACGACTGAGTTAAGAA
Organism: Paragonimus kellicotti; assembly: GCA_014220965.1. Lineage (NCBI taxonomy): Eukaryota > Metazoa > Platyhelminthes > Trematoda > Plagiorchiida > Troglotrematidae > Paragonimus > Paragonimus kellicotti. The sequence goes on from LOND01000358.1 coordinate 6,433, forward strand.
ATACAATAATCTGATTTCCCTAGCTATTGAGCTCCCTTTCAAGAAGCAACACTAAAATGAAGAACTACAACTGGCACCGAAACTTCGATTTTTCTATCACCTGGCTCCGCTCAGCGAGTAGAGTGTTGGCTTTAATGGGATACACAATTGGTGAATCGTTCTGCTCAGGTGCTCGCCATAACGAATTACGATACAACGTCAAAGTGCCAAGCACTCCAATGACATGCCAGTTTGCTCGAGTGGCCAACAGTGATTAGCTGTGGCCTTCCGTGAATCACTTGTTGATTTCCTTCCAATGGGTTTATCCACTTCAATCTCTTCACATCTTTCTTTCTTCCGTAACATAGTCCATTCCTGGTTCTTCGTGACACATCCTCATTTTTGTGGAGGTTTCCTAGATCCAGCGTCACAATTCTTCAAACGCACTCGATTCCTCGTTCCCACTGTTTCCATTTCAAAGGATCAATAACCACAAACCCCAACACCACTCCTCCTGTCCAATGTTGTGGGTTTCCTGGGAAGCAATGTATCGTACAGCCTCCCTGAAAAATCGGTAGGCCACGGTTTCTTTGTCGTTGCACCTTTTTTGATCTATCATTCATTGTCTCCATTCATCATGTACTTCGGATTCGTTCGGCGACTGTAGTTTTAGAGATTGTCCTACTACACACAGATACGCGTGAAGTGAACTGTTTCACTTAAACTATTCCTTTTCTTGAGTGACATCAAATACAGATGAATTCTGGATAACTGCAATTACAGTAATCGTTGCTCCAGCCTTGTCATACGACTGACTCTAGTACAAGACGCCTGCACGATGTTTTGTTGAAATCTGCAATTACGGTGTTTGCCGTCAAAGTGTAATTCATAACATCAACAATGTCAACGTGAAACTCTTCGAAATGTTGCATAACGTACACTCTCGTTTGTGAGTAGTATAGTGCGTGCATTCGGTAACTCAAAATATCTCAACGCCAGGAAGACGAGGGACCAGAAGCGACTATTGGAACAGTGTGTATGCACTATGGGGACGTGTCACCAAGGCGAATGACAATGTACTGCTGCCCAATGTGTGCGGATACACGTCAGCCATGCAAATGAGTGTACGCGTTCGTTGTCTATGTTTTCACATAACCTGTAAGGGATTTCATGCAATACACAACTTCGCAGGTCAAGCATCTTTTGTGGTCACGGTAGAAAGGGGAACTTTTCCCATGAGCTCTAGACAACGTGTCACCTATGTACGTTTGAGACCTCGGCTTATAAATCAGTTTGACACTAAATTTCTTCATTCTCGGCGCAGCCGATAACAGTTTGCCGACTACTGAAACTAACGGTTTGTTGTCGGTGTGAATTGTTGTTCATCGACAAGAAGTGTAAGTGCTGAATCTGCTGAGACATCGAAAATCACCGACACTTTAGCGGTCCACTCCGTCGGCAGTTGAGTTAAACGAAATCACTTTCGAACAGTATCACGAGAGTTATTCGGTTAAGTTGGTACACTTCGAATGAAGAAATTAAAGCACTATGCCCACCGGCGAAGTTGTGGACAGTTGTTCCAACCTTGCCCAATCTCACGAACAGCAGGCATTGAGGTGAACAGAAGTGGGCAAATTCATTAGTATAGAGTCAACCAATGATTCGCCGAAGGCTATAGCTAATCAGTGTTGGCCACTCGTGGAGTGACCATTTTGAACGGCACTCTGGTGTAGTGTCGGATTTTCTTTGCAATGAGCATCTGTATAAACCGGGTTGTGTAAGTGTGCCACTAAAACCACTTGGTGATACAAACGCTGGCGTTTTCTTTCATTTCGGACAGCAGTAACCTTTCAATGATAGCGAGTTCTCTAAGAAAGTGCACAGTTATCCCAATGCTTTTCTTAACGTAGTCGGACCATCGTTTATCAGTATAACGTAAGTGTTTTTGGTTTGTTGGAAGCGTATTTTGGAAATATGGCAAATGCCCAGAAGAATGCAGCTTACGGAGTTTGGGAAGGAAAGTAGTTGAGTGTATAGTGAGAGGTAACTCACCTGTTGAGATAACACGGGATGAGTTGTAAGATATAGGTGAAGTTCATGCAGTACTTGATGTGTGTAGGACAAAAACGTGAAGCAGTCTAAGGAAGGAATGCACCGTTTACACTCTTAGGCAAAAAACGGAAGGCTTCCATGGTACGTTGAGTCAACATCATCGTCACCAGACAAAGTAGTTCTCGCTGATGTTTAATTGCCACACAATCATGAAGAAAACAGCGAGCTCCAGCAAAACAAATACAAAAGAAGGGGGATCTAATGACCAAAAAGAACTATGTCCATGGTCAAACGTCGAGGTACAAACGAACAAACCAGTCCACAAGTGAGGGTAAGGCGTCATCAGCAAGACAGCTTCCTTACGGCTTTCACTACCCCGCGTCATTGAGTGCACTCACTTCACAGACAACTCGGTCAAACAACGAAACAACTGCCATCTCACGAAAACTCTCCAGCACTGAGTCTGTGAGACGCGAGGTCCTCGATCTAGGGGGTGAACCCGGCACACGGTGGCTGACTCCTTGGAGAATGACTTTATTTATCCGCGCTAGTCTGCCGCAGCATACGCAAAAAGTGTTCGTGTGACACAGGACTAGCCGGCATCCTCAGTATATGGCCTAACCATTTAAGTTTGTGCATACTTAAAGACTGAACAAAAAGATTAGCTCGACGCTCGATAACAAAAATGTCCGCTTAATACCTGCTTTATTGCCTAACCGTTGGTGCCACCTGATGTGGGCGATCGAACGCAGACATCGGTGGTCAAATATCTGAAGACGGTTCACGTCTTCTACTCTGAGCGGCCAGTTTCGCTGCCGTAAAGTAATACAGCCCTCACTGTCGCCTTACATACGCAATCCTCAAGATTTAGGGGGATACGCTTGGACGTCAGAAATGTCCCAGATTAGCCAGTACCCCCATAATCTTGGAGATATACAATTTTATTTCATTCCGTACACATCCGCAGCAGCGGATGGCACATTGGCTGACATACTGTTTGAGAAAACTCACCGAGAGAAACTTGAGGAACAAGTCATTTATTGTTAATTGGAAAACGCAAGGAAATGCTACAGTTGGTTGTTTAAAGTAAAACCGAACGATTAACGTGAACAAACAGATGCGCGTCACGGACAAACGAACGGAAGACAGTAATCCTCGGTGATAAATTTACCAGTATCGACGAACGTGATGGATGGGAAAATTAATGTCATCAGTTTAGAAATAAATCATCGCAGTATAGTGAACGCCCGTCTAAGGGTAATTCGATTATGAGTTGGAGATTCTTTAGTTATGGCAAATGTGAAATGGTTTTCTGGAAGGGAAACATTGCATGCACTTTCTATGTTCACACTTACATCAATCGCCAGCATATTTGTCCCTAACAATGAATGAAAGCTGGGAGTTCCACGAGGACCATTAGTTAAAAAATACTGTTAACGTGTGAATAAGACAATGAGAAGATGCAAATCATGTGATGTTTTCGGAAGTAACACTTTGTACATTCTGATCACACATGTACGAAACGTTACTCCGGAGAATATTAGATGATTTGCGTCTTCTCATTGCTCTACTCAAGTTTATCAAGGGAATGAATTGCTTTAAACTATTAAAATGAAAATGTAGTCTACACAACATGACAGTGCTCCGATAACCGTCTAAACAGAGTTTGGATCTGGACCTAGTTGAGAACATCTGGAGTTTGTTGACTGAACAAATGTACGGAAATGTACAGAAATTAGAACTGACAGATGCTGTCTAAGAAGCATGGATTCAAAGTCCGCAATCATACTTGTGCATCTTAATAAATGTACAAATGACGCACAGCAATTCGCAAACAGAAGACACAAACCAATTTATAACGTTGCTATTCGTACAATTATGAGACAGAGTAAACTTGATTTATTACACCGATTCGATTTCCCCAACCGTTGAATAGCAGCATACAGCGAACTGTGTAGTTTATAATCACATGTTCACACAAGAAATGACCTACTGGTGTAAATAAACGAGAAAAATGAGACTCCAGTGTCCGCGCAGTGAAACCGGTACAATAATTGCATTAAACAAGATCAGGAAATTCTGTGGATTGAGTTGTCTACAGTGGGAACAGAAAAGCCGTCATGAAGAACGATGGTGAAACCGAATACTGTATACAAGAAACTGTAGGAGCATGACCACACAGGGACAATCCGTTCATCAGCTGACTTATGTTTCAGGGAGAATTAGTCTGCACAACAGCCGTTCACCTTTCTCCTCTTACGGTCAGGAGTTATCTAAACAAATAACCCACGAGTGGAGATCACGTGTCAATGTGTGGACAGTGCTAATATAAAGACGTTACACAACTGTAAGAAATACGGATAAACCTTTTCAACCTAAGGTATCACTTTCGAGTGACTTCACATCAATATAAGATAGTCAAGCAACTTTTCTGGCGTCGCCTTGCATTTTCAGTGGATAGAAGAAAGGAAAACACTGCAATAAATTAATTCAACAAACAAAAGTAAACCACAGTAACCAGAATACACTGAGATGATAGAGAGGACACAGGTGACCCTCAGTCTTGCTAGCACAGCCACGCCACAATTACGAACAATGAGCGGTCTGAGAATCGCCTCGGATAGGGCATCGGTCGCTGCAAACCTTCGTACACTATTGAGACTTCAATGTGATGTATACGTTTCCACTGCCTTCACTGTAAACATAATACAAAATGACAGAAATCCCTCGAGTAACCTTAAACTCACTTTGAATCACGGAAAAGCGATATCGGGAAAATCTGAAATGGTACCCAAATATCCTACAGTGAAAAAGGCGCAGAAACTAACTTTTTCACTATCAACCAAAATTCCACTGATTTCTTTCTGTTACCTCATTGGTGTGAATGACCTCAGTAGTCAAAGCACAATGTTTAAGTGATATAATTGTTAACTATGGGCTTCAAACAAGTGCAGTAACATAAAGCGAGGCGTGAAGAAAAGGTTCATGGTTTCTAGAGAGATGTTAAGAATCGCGAATTGATAAAAAAAAATTATTGATTGATTTCGGCTAATTATATCGTCAGTATGAAGACAGAAATTAGTAGTAGTAAATTAGTAGTTTATCGTTTGAGTAAGTCAGGTTACGAAACAGAGAACTTGAGTTGTTTACTATGTTAGAGTTGACTGAAAGATTCCTGTCAGTACTCTGGAATTTGCACCTATCTGTACAGCACGAAACCAACCTCAATATCACCAAGATGACAAACAACCCGATGCCTTGAGCCCTTTGAAGGTAGAATGAGCCAAACTGACAACACCCAAAACATGCAGATACAGGTTGGTTAGAAGAGCCAGCAGTTGGCCGGTAACAAGCACACTATTAATTGTGACACCTCCATATCAGATGCTTTTTCCGATAAGCTTTGGTCGGTCACGGTTGATGGGTTTACCCGGAGGAAGCCCGGGTAACAAAAACCGGCATTATGCAGTTTAGCTCCAAATTGCTATCCCGACTGGCAAGAATTCCAAAATGAAGTGTATGAATCAAAGCTAGCACGAACTAACCCGGAATAAAAATACTGTCAAAGTTTACTAAGAATCAGCAATACTAGGGACACTAGAATAAGCCCGACAAAAGAGTCGCACGTACTTCTGAAGTCTTCGTCGTCATAATGCCTTGTCTTACGAGGTTGTGAGACAAGAGACACCGCGCCTGTGGCGGAGTTTTCACTGTGAGATGAGGTGCTAACACCAGATTGTTTTAAGCTGTCTGTGGACAAGCACAACTTTACGTTTTCATCAATCGCAGATTCAGTGTAGTGGTCCGGATTGTCAGCTGCAGTAAGAAACGGCATCGCTGAGGGGTGTTTCCTCATGTCGCCCAAGAACACGGGTCTGGGACAAACTGGCTTATCCACGTCGGCGCGATGAATAGTGTCGGATGAACCAACACTGCTGCCACAGACGCTTCCGTCGTCCCTATCGGAAGAACAGCCACCGAGCCAAGGAGGACAACCGTAACATGGATGGGTACCCTGTGGAGAAAAATGATAGAGTTAAAAACAAGTAGCATAATGTGGTAATCAAGCAACTTCAGTCTCAACAAAACCCATAGTTCACTACGATCTTCCAGAACATCTACGCTGATCCTGGCCTAAATACTGTCATGTTCGGTCGAATAAATACGGTTAAATATGATAAGGAAGAACCAAAATGAAAACCACTTAGAGAACTGTACAGTGTTGAGGAAAACATGCAAGCTAAAATAACCGTTTTTAGACACTAAATTGTGAGTTAGTTGTGTCGTTAGCCTCAGACGTAATGGAGTCCGATGTTAAAATTACTAACTGAGACTGTGCAGAAACTCAGTCTGCCTCAAGCTCCTAGATTGTATTGTAATTTTTATAAAGTATGGTAAGATAAGTTTGTGTTTAACAACCAAAATTCGCTGGTAACATACGAACAGTATCGTAACTGTTGCCACTCGTCAGGCATGCGTACCTGATGAACCTTGACCACACATCCTACTATATGAACGGCAAATATTGAATGTGTTTAGATAATAACTCAGTTACGAGTATGTTGCGCCGTTCAACTTAGACGTGATGGAATCTGCAGAAGCCAGTGGCAGACTGAGGTTCCGCACACTTCTAGTTGGTGCCCCTAACATAGACACTGATCTACGGACTTCATTGAGACAGGGCAAAGGGTACAACTAACTCGCAAATGAATTAGTACTTAAAAGCATTCCGTGTTTTCCGTTCAGGTAGTAAGATCAATGGTCGAAGCTCACCGGGTAGACGTACCTGATGAGTGGCAACAATCACAAAACCCGTCATATGCTTCTGGCGAACTTTGACCATTAAGCACATACCACTTGGCTTACCATAACTGCTAAAATGACAAGCAATAAAGAGCTAATAGGGACAAAATAACGGGTTTCAAAAGAAAATATCACTACAGAAGGAAGGGTCGAAAACAGTATTACTGAAAGTCTGGATAGACTGGAAACAACCTAACTGCGCGAAAGATCCTGTCGTAAACAGTAATTCCTCTTTAACTTTGACATCGATGATGTCCCGCATAGGGTTCTGAGTGATTTTACCAGTAGTGAGATGGCACTGTTCTCAGGAAACAGAGGAACTGACTATACTGGTTTACCTATTCATTCATCCAGAAGTTACCGAAGCTCGAACAGGCGCTCACTGTAACAGTGGTATGAAATAACCCGGAAAAATAACATCACAAAAAAATAATGATGGAAAAACATGAGGCTAGGGAGAAGAATGAGAGACTATGAACACAGACACGTAACTGAATGTGGCACGCTGCCACTTCGGACAACGTTTCTAACCAACGATTTCAGTGATTGAGAGGACCCTTATCGGGCAGGCGGTACGTACTCACTTTACTCAACAAAACAGTCAGGCTCCTCATTTCTTGTGGCTACGCCATTCCTTGATCATACCAACAATGTCGCCTTGTGTGGAAACAGTGCACGCGTATGTTTGACAGATAAGGTGTCTGAATACAACGAGTGCAAATTACTTTCTCGAGATTAGCAGAAGTGTGCACCTACACTGACTTTAAATGTCGACAGCCGGAGCCTAGTCAAAGGTTCCGTCTACTCTGAGAGTTGTATTGTTGATCGAAATGACGTTGGAGAATGTATTACCTTACACATCGCCAAGGTACGGTGAACTTTTGCTAATGAGGCACCTTGGGTGCCGGCGCCACATCCACCTCTCATTGGAGGATAGGCTTCATAACGTCACAGTGCGCACAGTACTGCTCCAAGGTAGTGAAACTCGGCAGCTCCGCGTCAATGATTTTCATAGGTTCTGTTTTTTAGTATCGTTAGATGCGGAGCACTACCGGCGTGTGACAGTGGCACCACGTGAACAACGATGAGGTACGGCAACGAATCGTCAGCAGAGCCTCGGTTTATGTCGAATAATTTCACTTCCAATGGTTGAGATGGCTTAGAAACGTCCTACGCACTACTTAGTCGCTATACTTCCTTTACTCATAGTCTGACATTGATCAGTGGTTTGTGAGTTGCCTGCAAACCAGCAAGCATCCATCAAGGCCGCGGAATGAGATGAGATTACAGGTCAAACACAAAGGGCTTAGCGAATCCAGTCAACCGGAGAATAAAGTGCGCCAGTCAAGGGAAGCAATCGAATCACCCTTCTGCAACCTCGGTGACCGCGGTCCCGTGGCCTATCAGGTGAGTGTCTGGACCGCCAGTCTGGCATTAAAGTAGGAATCGTAAAGTCAAATCTGAGACATTCGGAATGTAACTCGGCTCCAGCAAGGTCGAATTGGCTGTCTATCACCTCTACAATGGACCAGCCGTTTGTAACGTCCCACGCGTGCCATCCCCAACGTCGACCATATCACGTATTGATCGCATACTCTGAGAGTGGTCGAAGAAACACTATGGTTGGCAGACCATGAATGTGAAAAATAGTATGAGAAAAACGTACTAAGTATGGCCTACAGAGGTTCTACTAGACTGAAATCCAACAGGTGTTCAGTGTCATTGGCGAGAAACACTGCGGGATAGGGCTGCAAGCTATAGACAATGACAGGAATGTTGTCAGGTTTGTTGTGGTGGCCATCGTTAGCTGTCACCACACACACTCCATCCACAGACATATAAGTCTTGGAAGAAATTATAAATCGCACGCAGCATGAGACTGACGAGAAATCTCACTTCCTCATTGACACCGTGCATTTTGTTCTCCACTCCCCATTTATTTCATCAAATGCTTAGCTCATGGTGTTGAACTGGAACATATTCATTTCTTAGGCATGCAAAATAATAATAATAATAATAATAATAATAATAATAATAATAATAATAATAATAATAGCTGTAAGCCCCGCTAGACAGCATTGTGGTTCGAACCACCATTAACTACAGTATTTACGAATGTTATGGAAGAGAAAACACCAAAGGAGAAAAGTATGACAGTGAAATTAAATTGAATAATATAGAGTGAACAGCAATGTTGCGGACAGACATGCACGATGTAGGATACCGTTTCAAACCAGTTGTTTAAACGACCACGAAACCCCTGACCCGTTTGGCGACACCTGCTGATTCAATTGGCAAAGTTATTCTCACCATATAGTGGTGCTATCCAGCTGTTAGTGATGTTGGTGAATAATGTCCAACGCGGCAAACGTCCAGCTGACTTAGACCAGTCAACTAGAGCACGTCAACAAACACGAACATTAGCAACATACTGCTAATTATATGATCGTAAAGAGTAGCGGAATTTTAACAAGAGTTTATTCCCAGTAAATATTTCGTTACAGATTAAAACATTTTAATGAGCAATTGTGAACAGACCAAGGACAACCATTTAGGGGGGGGGGGACATTAAGCTTCTAATGCTGTTTCCTCAAAACACCTTGCAAAAGACTCTGTAAGTGCAAGAGAATACGTTCAGGATGATACTTAACATCAGTGTGAACCACTGATGTATTGCTGTCTATGATGATGATGGTGATGATGATGATGGTTAACAATTCTTCCTAACATCAAGGACAGGATGTTGAGCGTTACTAGATAATCATAACAACAAAACATCACGAAACCATTACGACTATAAAAGTGAGCTTTATATGGACAAAAGAAAACAATCTAGGCTACACATGTAGGAAAATAAAGCCCGGCAAAAAACTTCGTTATTAGTGGAAACATATGGGAAAAAGCTGGCCATATCAATCAAAGTAGCCGGCTAAAGCATACCGAATTTAATCTACAAATAATTACAAAGACAGTTTACCCAAAATAACTCCCATGGTTCTCTTACTGGTTCCATACGTAAACAGAAACATTAAGATTAACAGCAAAATAAAACCCGCCATCAGATAATGCATGCACAAGATGGGTGGAATCAAGTAGGGTTTTCCCCCTCAACACGAGACAGGTTCCAAGAAAAACAAGTTTTCCATCGGTATTTATAGATCCTCCTAAAGGAGAGGGCATGTTAATGTTAGGCAGCACGAGTAGCGTGAGTGCGGAAGCGTGTAACACAACTTAACTTTTAACAGCCACAAAAACAACTGTGCGCTCACAACTGTAACCAGGTTTGCTCGAAACTGCTTTTAGCGGGATCCCCTTCAAAGAATGGTATACAATGAGGTGACCCTCGCTCGTAGATTGTTAAAATGATTGTGTCATCACATGACAAAGAAAGTCTGCACGACATTTCATTGCCATCCATTCATAACAGCAACGTGCCTGACTAAAACGTATCGTGGTTTAAACCACAGGTCATCGCAACAGCGATGTAAGATAGCCTAGAAGAAACACCAGAGGATTTAAAATGAGTAAAACAAGGCCAACCTTAACGGCGTTACATTATTAAGCGTCTGCTACCGTGTAACAATGACACTGGTCTTGATACTGTCGACCTACCCAGTATATATTCACATATAAGTACATAAGTCTGTGGGCAGGCTGGATGCCAATTGGAAACTACTGAGCAGGCACAGTTAACAACAAGAATGGGCGAATGAACACAAAGACTAAGAAGCATAACGAAAAAAAGAAAACAATCTGGAGAACCATGCACTGAAAACGCCTTTAAACACTATCCTCTTTGTTGGTACTTTCGTCGTTTCTTTGGGAAGTCAGAAGATACGACAGCTAAGGGTAGTCAAAAAACAAAGACAACAACGCTCTCACCAGTGACCAGGGCGTGCAAATAAACTCTTCGCGTACCCTAGAACGCGAAAGCTAACATATATATATATATATATATATATATATATATATATATATATATATATATATA
>LOND01000358.1:50402-61390 GCA_014220965.1 Paragonimus kellicotti
CCACATCCTACTGCTCCACTGTCCCGCCCTACCCTATAGACACTTTCCAAAACCTGGTCAAAGTTTTGCAGTTTTTTAAATATATTGTACACGTGCAGACAACACGAAAAACTGGTGTTTTATCCGTACCAACCTCGACACTCGTGTCTTTCAGCCTCATGTCTTGGTAATTTACCAGTGGTTTAATCCCAAAGTTCCCGAATCCAACGCTGATAAATACTAAGACAGCATATTCGATTTGAACATAATTTCCCTTACTCCTGTGGTGAAGTGTCGTTTCAAGTGACCTTTCACGTCGCATCCTTTTTTGAGAATTTATAGCACTGAGGCAAATGCCAAAAGGGCGAACGACGCACTCGTTCTTTTAAAGCACCAGTTTGGCAAATTAGAGCGATCTTCTTTCAATAGATTTCAAAACAATTTCAACTACTGAACGCCTACTGCTGAACGGCTGAAAGACACGAGTGTCGAGGTTGGTACGGATAAAACACCAGTTTTTCGTGTTGTCTGCACGTGTACAATATATTTAAAAAACTGCAAAACTTTGACCAGGTTTTGGAAAGTGTCTATAGGGTAGGGCGGGACAGTGGAGCAGTAGGATGTGGACTGGGTGGCAGACGTTTGAACGGCGCGTAAGACCTTAGAAAAGGTAATGTTAAAAATGAGTTCGCCCTGCACACATGCAGGTGAATAGCGTAGTGATCGAGGGTTGCTCCTAAGTAGGCGTTCATATTTTATGGGGTAGTCGCGGTGAAATTGCTACTGAACGTGGAACAAGCAGCTCCAGGGGTCAAAATGGAACTTTCGGTCCTTCAACAAAAAGTGAATCAGGCGAGTAGTTGTGTCTGAACGAGGACCTTGGATTTGGGAAGGGTAACGAATAAGTCCCTTCATACGCTGATCGTGTTCTTGGATTTATCATTGTTAGTAGCAGCTTTTCCTTCCGATGTCAATGGAGTACATTTGGACAACTCGTCGGGTAGTAGTTTCAGGAGGAATTACTTTCGCAGACACCCAACTGGTGGTAGTTTTGTGTCCTCTTGAGGTATGTTTGAAGCGGAATCATCGGTGTGTCATTGCCTAGAAGGTGAACGAGATATGACATAATTTGCCTCAGCTTCCGCGTGGATAATTTGAAAACATGATGCGTAACGCAGCGTGCTGCCGTGTTGTTGGCGGCATTTTTGTTTTCGATTGTGTAAGTCGTGTGCATGTCTTACTGGGCCTTTGGCTCACGCTTGTTTCTGTTGTCTCCTTTTACAGGACTATCGTTGGAACCCTTACTTCAGAAGAACGTTGTCCCCCGGTGTCTCCACGTTGCTCAAAGTTGGTTTACGAGTGTAACGGGTACACGAAGCCAGAACGTCTGGCTTGCCTGTTACAGATACTCCCTTTGGTTTCATATAAGCACAGTTGTTTACAGGTTCATCGTTGATAGTTACTTCCCTGATCGAATTGGCGCCTGCGTTAGGTAAGCTGTTGGAACTGTAAAGATTCACTGATGGAACAATCAGATCAGCGACTTTGTTCTCCAAACTTGTGGCGTGGGCAGTGTTGGAAGGAGCGTTGGTGCACCCGAGGATTGCGCCGCAAAATAGAGCTACACAATTACGGCGACACAGCTTGACATCTCCGGACCTCATCGTACCTTGTTTACGCACGCCCTGGACCACGGGCTTAGAATAGAGGTATTGCGCAATAAGAGAGTTTGGTATTCATCATTCAAGAAGACTTCGTTTTGCATAACAGCCATTTGTCTAAACGAGGTTTTGGGCCTGATCAGATCATGATACCTGATAGACCGTTGCGCTATAATTTGGCCGGGTGTCTGACTAAAATTGGACAGTAAGAGGAAATGTATACAAGTGAGTGAAGATTGGTCTGCATTAGTAAATTTCGGCGGACTTTTTATCTTGCTGTCGGAATCAGAGTATCTGGTAGATATGAAATGGAAATATACGACCATATAATGTTGGCATCGCATTTCAACAAGGAACACTAACACATTTGATAGTGAAACATGTATGACAACGTTTCCAGCTTCCTTGTCTATACGATATTTGTACTATTTCTTCTTGTTTGGACCACGCTCATCTGAGCGTGTTTCTCACAGATGCGTTGAGAAATATACCATTATTATTATTAGATTTCAGGTAGATACTGGTAGACGAAAAGTTACTCTTTGAAAGGGTTGGAAATGACGCTATCATATGGCTGTTTTCATCTTCGGTGTATATGGAGCGGCGTAAGAAAAGGGTATCATGTCCCACTCTATCACTGGGAATCTTCAGAAGTAAATTCTATTCACTCTACTGCATTGTTTCCAACTAGATTGAGGTCGCGTGTCGTTCATACGAAACAGTATACGGAAACAGATGAACTCAAGCTGCCTGCCGATCACTGGAGGTATACCTCTCAGCCAGTCACAACTTGATGGTTAGAACGCCGAGTATCTACCGCGGTGCAGAAAAATACTCCGATCAATATGACAATCAACGGACTCAAAAATGATGATTACCATGTACCACAGACGCTTCAAATACAAGTTTCTCATCACTTCCCGCATGTGTTCGTTCTCCATGTTGTTCATGGCGAACGTCATTCGGGAGGAGCAGCTACTAGTGTGAATACTGCATTCTCAGATGTTATCCATAGCTGTAGTGAGTCAGGTTGGAGCAGCACTATTGTGTTATTGGAACCATCATCCAGACGTTGTGTTCATAGCATAGTTCAATCGGATGATTCAGCTACTAATGCGGACGCATACTGCATTCTCAAACGTTTTCCGCGTGCTAGATAAGCACGAATGTGCTAGCGACTTCATTTTCTGAATAGATCAAAATCAGCAATGTTTGATAATGAATCCAAGTATATTTCACTGATACACTTTCTTCTGTCTTGATATAATGGTGGGAAAGTCTGACGATCAGGTTCGTGAAGATTCGCTTTCCGGGCTAGGACTTTGAAGTGGCTACATTGGCCAAAGCAGCAGCAGATTTATCCTTATAATTGGCCGACAGGCTGAAACTGTAATACATAAATATATATATACCACGGCAAGACCGGCTATTACTCTGGCAATGTCTGCGACACTTCTTCCATTCACGACCACAATAGTTCGCTAGTCTGGAATTTTGAGACATGTGGATCTGAAAGATTAACATGGCAGGCGACAAAGTGAAAAACCTATTGATAAGGTAGCCTGATAACTGGAATTTAACCGAGTATCGTATCAAGTCCGCATCAGCTAGATCAAGGTGAATAAAAGCCGTCCCACACTATCTTACAGGATTCACGTTTACCGTCAACAAATACTCACAGGTGCGACGTGTAAAAACCAGTATCTGTCGAGTAATCCAGATATTGCTCTTAAAGTCCCGCTTCCGCGCAATACGGCACCAAAAGTTGGTTCGCGCAGTGTGAGGTACTGAATTTTCATCAGGATCCGCAAAGTCATATCGCGAAGTGGGTTGGTAAGTCCCGAGTTGCTCCTCACAGAGATAATATGGCTTCAAACCCTGGTTAAGTCTACTACAAGTCCTGTGACATAGATTGATAATTAGAGAAGCTGGTTATCTACTGACTGACCAAGCGAACATATAATTAGACTCATGCGCACATGACGTCGAATACTGGGAATAAACTTGGCAGAATTCCGTTTGTTTCCAGGGCAAACTACCATAAACGCATTCATGATATTCCTTTCGATTCCACCCAACACCCACGCCTCAAGAAAATGGCTTCCCTTGTGATACTTCCCGTTCCATGAAAAGAGAGTCATCGACGTCTAGAAGTTAAACAGGCACAACATGACGATTACGGAACGTACAGACAAGCCTCGCTGAAGTCTGACATTGGTGAAAATATTGACCAAAAGTTATTAGTAACAGAAGTCTCAGGAACACGTTCTTTTGGCAAGTCTTGGCTGCAATGGTACAAAGAGTGATGTTAACAGTCATCACAAGACCTAAGGTGGGATATAGCACGCGACAATTGTTCAATAAACAATGAGATGTCTGTGACAAAATTGAGAAAACGAAGATAAACGTAAACCGTATACTTCGGGGTGATGTCCCCCATATCCTGAGCCCAGATACTACTTAAATCCAACTACATTGAAGACCTGTGGTCAGACAGTCGTGCAGCACCGGGATTGATAACTGATGGTCTCACAGTTAGATAATAACATAGCGAAACATCGGAGAACATATAGATATATGCTGCTGAAGTTGGTGAAAATAAGGACCAGTACGCAGTATGCCTTCAGACCGGTAGCTGCTCCAGCCTGACTAACTACAGCTATGAACAACGTCTGAGAATGCAGTATGCATTCACACTAGTAGCTGCTCCTCCCGAATGACGTTCGCCATGAACAACATGGAGAACGAACACATGCGGGAAGTGATGAGAAACTTGTATCTGAAGCGTCTGTGGTACATGGTAATCATCATTTATCTACATGACCTGCTTTTTTCGAGAAAGCTGCATTATGCCCGGAGCCGTACCCGTACCACCGTTCGCCAGCACTAATGAGCAGCAACGAGACGCGTTTAAATGTGGTTGCAAGGCTCCTATGAATGTCAATGTTTCTCGTATGTCCACGGTTGAAAGAGCCCCTAATGAAACAAAAAAATTAATCTGATATGGAATCAGAGTGGGCTCACTGAACGAGTATGTTAAGCTCTTGCTTTCTAGTGTGGCGGTTGCTGGCAAGGCTGTGACTTAGTCAGTGTCTCGACTTGAGAAAGTCACAGCAAACCTGAGGAACAGGACCGTCCGGGAGGGGAAAATGTCTGGTGAGGTCGATTTTGACCACATCCTCCCCAGGAGAACAAGCCAGAGCAGTGCTGAGCGCCTCATTCTCGCCAAGAAGTCACTCGGACATTTTGTGACGTCAACTGCAAAGATCAGCCAGGAAGAAGTACTGGACGACACAGCTGTATTGAAGAAAAGTCGTGCTAATCTAAAAGAGGGTCTCACTGGATCGTTCATTGCAGGAGCGGCAGAAGCGCCTCCATCTCGATAGAACAGGGTCAACATTAAGGCTTACCCACAAAATGTAAGCTGATGCAAAAGCTGTTATCCATACTCTAAGAAGGAGGTCAGTGACACCGAATGGATCAACCGACCAGCACACACCCACATCAGATGCGGCTGCCCCACCCTCTTGGACAGCCGATCGTCTGTGAGGCTGCACAGGACTGAAGGGGTAGCTCACAAAAGCGATACGGACCATCACTGTTCCCCTTACTTCCGACCATTCGACACCAGGAAATTTCCGTTGAAGGTTGTTTTATTCCCAAGCTTTATAACCCAGCTAATATATTGGGGTCACTTATTGCATCCAGAAAGGCGCAGAATTGGCCCAATCCAGCCGCATTTCCCTCGGGTGGATCGAGGTCATTTCACCATAAGTTCTCTTCTAATCTAAAATCCAGCCCAGATCTTTTGGGGGCGCAAAACTGCAAACTCCCTTCAGTAATTCAGAAAGAAAGGTCGACGGATCTTGAGACGACAAAGGCGGACGAAACGTCTACAAGGACGCTGTCGCACGTCCAAGCCGTGATGAAACGGCCGCTGCACTCCGAGTTGGCTCACGAAGTTCGGCCACCGTCTACATACTCCCTCTCGTCACTAAGGCTGCTTTGTGAAGCGCTTCCTTATACAATTCCGTCTCTCTTCGCATCCAGCTAAATGAAGAGGTGGTCCTCAAGTGTGTGTGTGTGCAAACTATCTGAGTTTAATAGTCAAACTACCAGAAATCCGACAGTTGGCTCATAACGCCAAACCTCATATCATTGCCTCAACGGAGTCCTAGTTTTTACGGATCTTGGTGGCAATAAACTGCACGTTCCTGAGTGCACATTGTACTTAACGGACCGCTTCCGTAGGCGCGAAGAAGGCTGTGCTGTCTTCCTAAGCCTTAAGCTCCCGGCGCCATCTGTCCTAAGGGAATTTACTTCCCAGAGAAAGGTGACTCACCCTGGTTCAAGTTCCAGTCTCGTAGTCGTGACACCCTACCTTTCGGCGCTGCGTCTCATTCTTCGTCGTGCAGCGCATCCGACGACGAGGCCATTCTTGCAGCCCTAGACTGTCTCTCGTCTACACAACGTTTCTCCCATCTTCTCATTATGGGTGACTTCAACGCACCCAAACTCAACTATATAGCTGCTTCTCAAGAGGACTCTGCCTGCGGATTTTCGAAATCCCTGGCATTGTTGATCCATGAGAAAGCCTGGACACAGCATGTCGAACTACCTACACGGCACCGTCCAGGACAGATACCCTCATTGCTTGATCTGGTTATCACGAATGAAGCTCATCTGGTAAATAGAGTAGTCGTCACACCGCCACTGGGCAATAGTGCCGATATGTTCTCGGCTTTTAATCTTTTCTATTACAAGTTCCAAAATACTGTGTCAAAGACTCCAGCCCGAAATTTCCAGAAAACAAACTTTAACACACTAAGGACATTCTCAATTGGACTCAGCCTCATATCTAACTCAGTAAACTCAAACCAACATTCTTCTAAGACTGTTGTTCACGAAAATGACAACTCGTTTGTTTCTCACAAACTATGGAAATCACCCTATTGCTCACTGCTTCCGCGGAACATGCGTTACCTTGTCAAAGTGCGTTTTCGTCTTTTTCTTCCAAGCAGAAACCAACGAGCAAGCCGGGGGATCTAGAAGCATGTTGCTCTTCGTGAAAAGGATGAAGACGGGAAATCCGTCAACACACCCAACGGATACAGTCAAAGATCCTGCTAGTAGCCCGCGAGAATAAGAATTTTCTCTTCAAGTACATGCGCCGCCAGAGAAAAACTAAGCCCTCGGCGCTTTCTCTGCGGCTTCCCGACGGGGAAACCTCCTCCAACCCCCAGGTGGTTGCTGAGGTGTTCAGAGAATACTAGTTCAGCAGTCTACAATGTGGATCCATTGAACTGGCGCCTGATTCTCCGGGGAAGAGACTCCCAATAACCATTCCAGACAGTTGATTTCTTTACGTTCGACGTCCAGAACCCCTTGCTTATTAACAATCCCCGTAATAAAATGGGACCAGATACACATGAACGAACAGTCAAGCTAGCAACTGAACAGTAAAAGAGAGACATGTATCCAAATCACCAGCGCATTTTTTCCATCTGTTGAGTGTGCCGCAACCGCGATAAAAGCACGGCGGGCGTTATACCGACTGAAATCCGCGATCGCCAACCCATGTCCAGCAGTGTTCATCCCACTGTACTCGGCCATAGTTCGCCCCACTTGGAATATTGTGCCCAAGCTTGGTCACCGTATCTCATAAAGGACATAGCTGTCCTCGAAAAGGTACAAAAGCTTGCCACACGTATGGTATGGGGTATGAAGGGTCTAAGCTACCAAGACCGACTAAGCTCGTTGAACTTATTCTCGCTCGAACGCCGGCGGGTAAGAGGAGACCTTATTGAAGTGTACAAGCTTACCCACTACACCGGCACAAGCCCCTTGGCGTGTTTGTTCGTGATACGTCAGGACAGAGATTTAAGAGGTCATAGGTTCACAATCAAGAAAACAAGATCACGATTGGCTGTTCGATTTAACTTTTTCACTAATCGGGTAGTCAACTCTTGCCAAGGCTGTTGAAGCCTCCAGCGTGGATGTATTCAAAAGTGAGCTAGAAAAGTGCTGGAACTATTTTTCTCCTACTCTGTAGCAATCGAATAATGATCCGGTTACTTCAGGGCAACCAAGATTTGTCATCTCTTTTCTTTTGTCCCTACCTTAGACCACTACCGAACGCATTGCATCGACAGAAAACGCAGTCTGGTCAATCTCCGGATCACACCAGTCAAGCATCAGGACGTCAACAGGCGCAGGCCTTCATCAAGTCCTGGATTTGAAATTGAACGATCCGTACTTGGTTAGTTGTTGTTTCGGAACTATATAAACGGATTTTTTGATCTTATTTTCCCTGGTGCTGACGACTTGAACTCCTGGAATGCCTGGTATTCTAACGCACTGAAGACTGATCTTGACTGTATTAATTGCTGGTCGGCTGACTGGAGTCTTCCTCTGAACAATGGCATGTGTGCACGTGTCGTTTGGAGGAGACTTCAGAAACCTATTCGTCCTACATGGTGTACAAAGTTTAGGAGATATCGCAAAAGCTGACAATAAAACATCTAGGGCTGTCGTCTGGTTCACCTTCCACTTACCACCGCCAGGTGGCCATCAAAGAGGGATTTGGGAATCTTGAGCTGATAGAAAATGCCTTTCCTCGCACCGACAAGCGAGCCCTTCAACCGCTTTACGGGGTCTATGTAGGACCACTGCCTGAGTATGCTAATCAATTCGTATACACCGGCTTGGAAGAAGGACATACTCGCCATCGAACGTGTCCAGCGAGTAGCCACGAAAATGGTCACTGGCTTGCGGCATTTCTCCTACGAGTCTCGTCTTGAAATTCTCGATCCTCATCCATTTGAGCCTCGAATACATCGTGATGAATTGAACCTTACACACTTCTTTCTTTAGCACAGGACTAGTGCAGCGATTCTTTACCCCAGTAGTCGATAACAGTCGGAGGGGTCACAACAAGAAGCTCCATAAGCTTCGACCCCGAACCTTCCTTAGGCAACAGTTCTACTCTTACAGGGTTATCAACCACTGGAACGACCTTCCATTAGAGGTTGTTAGCTGCTCTTCTAAGACCGTTCCAAAGTGTTGGCAAATTCCCACAAACGTAAGGCATTGTTAGATTAGTAGTTCACTCTGTTCTGTTAAGTTGGTATTTTACACTGTTCTTGGCATTCTCTGTAACCTCAAGAGCGGTGCTACCCTCTGCTTGCAATGACTGTCTTTCAGGTCAAAAGACAATAGCTGGTCGTCTAAACGGACAAACTAACTGGATCTGTGTGGTTCGGGCCTCCAACTACGAACCCGTATCCAAATCGCAGTTATTTTCATAAACTTTTATTTCCATAAACTTTGTACGCTTTCCAGATTAGTTAGTCAGCACGGGGCGTGCAAGCACTCCGACAGCCGACGTTTGTGGACCGTGTTCGAAGGTAGTACCTAGTAAGGTAGTAGCAAAACCATGGCCTGTGACTTTTATAACTACTGGGTTCACTGCAAGTGCGACCCCGAGTTCCCCATGGACCTTGTACTTAAGTCTCCGAACCTCACCCACTCTGGTCCTTAGATATCATTGTGTGACATGCCGACTAAGTACCCCTAAGGACAGAGCCACCCAATATAAAGATGGATTGAGAATTTTAGTCAGTTGCACACCCTCTACAACATGCATCCCAAATACGCCAACGCCAGGCAATCCCAGCCTGGCTACACACAACCAAATCCCTCGGTCTCCTGCATTGTCAGCGAATCAGCTACGACAGGCCGCAGTGAGAGGAAGCGTGGTTAACGTATTGTGTCTGTGCCCCAGCAAACTGATGCGCCCAAGTCACCCATCAGCACGAACCAGAGGAGCTTTAAACCGTTGATCGAAAACCGTGATCACACAGCAGTCCCCCATCCCAGAGACAACAAGCAGCGATACGCAACCAAGACGAAGCTAGCACACTAGATCGAGCGAGTTCGGGCTCAAGACCACAGAGACAATAAGTGATCATTGAGTCATATAAGTAACAAGAACTCTTAGCACACGCAGAGAAGCGATTGCCCAAACGCATGGACCATGAATGCAGTGCCACTGTGGTTTAACTGCAGACCAGGTAAATCAACTGCAACAACGGACCGCATGACCTTGCGAAAAGAGCGACGGACGACTCTCTGCTAATCCATGTCACGCTTGGCCAGACAGAAGGCGTTCAGGAGGCCCTCTTAGACACCATCTTCCTTGCACCAGACTCAATGATTCTTGCCTAAGAGCGAAACCTGACTTCCCTTGGGTGATCAGGGAGACCCGACGAACGGCATATCGCAACCACCAAAGTTCCCAGTACGATCGAACGTGCAGTTCAGCTGTCCATGGCGTGGAGGAGCTTCAGAATGCGTATATGTTGCACGCCCACAAGGGAGTGCGGAGCATGGTATATTCAACGCCTTCCGCGCCCAGCACACCTGAGCTCCATCTTAGCCCCCAGACTATTGCGAATCACCCTCCTCACAAGAGATATGTTGTCCACTGTGCTTCAGGGGTGGTATACGTTGAAAACCAACTTCCAACCTGAGATCGGACTTCACGGAGATAAACCAGAGTCTGAGCGTGGAACGTCTCTTACTGGTATACATCCAGTAAGGACAAACGTGTTCAGGGTGGCCAAGATGCCAGAGGTCATCAGTAGCTCATCACCCTCCGCAGAGCAAAAAATCCTGATGCAACCGACCGCGCAAGGGTTGGCTTAGTCCGAATAGTGCCCATTACACCCGTGAGGGCAGACACTACCCCAGGCAAATGTACGCAGGTGCACATACCTAGCTGCTGGCGTATGTGTACTAACGTCTCTTCTCTGAAGAAAAAAGTACAGTAATGATGACAGTTTGTCGACTCAAAGAAACTTAAGGTCTTAGGTGTAGTGGAGACATGGCTAACGCCGGACATATCCGATCACGAGATAGAACTTCCTGGTTATACTGTCTTTCGCAAGGATCGGCTAGCCAGCAGAGGTGGGGCGTAGCAGTCTACGTTGGTGCTGAATTACGCGCAGCCCTAAACAGAGACCCAACCCTGCTTTCACTTGAAGAGTCCCTGTGGATAAATTCTTAGGACATCCTCCCTTAACAAAACGTTATTGTCGGCGTAATTTATCGTGCCCGTTCGCATACACAGAATGGAATGAAAGAGTGCACAATGCCATTATACAGGTCCCCGCAATCCCCGAGCATCGTGTCATCGCTCTAGGAGGACTTCAACCTCCCGCATGCATATCTCTCCAGCGGATTAACGTCTGGTACTGCAGCCACTGGGTTCTACAATCTCATGTAGGATGTAGAACTCACTCAACCTACGAGGCAGACTTGTGGCGCGTGTTTTGAAAAAGGCCAGTT
>LOND01000358.1:85076-105055 GCA_014220965.1 Paragonimus kellicotti
GGCGTCTGCATGATGTATTTTGTGGAAGGTCGAGTGCACAACGTCATTGTAAGGGTAGTCCTATTGTACGGCTTCGAAATATAGTCCTTCTATGCGTTGTACATTTGAAGAGTATCCGTTTTCGATTATCGTCCCGGAAACATTAGCTGAGTGTAGTAAGAACGCCGTGTCAGCAACGACGAGGGTCGCCGACGCGTCATCAGAATGGATAAACTCTGTCGACCCTTAGGCACACTAATCTCTTCTCACAGGCTTCACTGGCTTGGTTGCACCTTACAAATGCCACCTCACCGCCTGTTACATCGTACGTTTGCACGTGGTGGGTTAAGCTGAAAGCGGCAGCCTGGTGATCGGCGCATGACGGGTTCGGGGTGTGAAGCCACTCACTGTGAAGCTTGCTTCAATAGGGCGCTTCCGGCCTCTTTGCTGGAGTCCGAAGGAAAATGAACGCCTTTGGCTGATGGTACCTGTATGAATATGGCGAAGACGAAGTTAATTGCCCTCGTGTCGGGAGTCTCTGTGTGCATTGTCGTCACTTTTTCTTTACCCCTGTACTTATTTTTTTCTTCTTTGCTTGCACACTACCTTCTATTCTTCTCGTATAGCACGTTTGCCACTCTTTGTGACCTTCAAATGTGATGTGTATATACAATATATATATGTCCTTAGTGATGATAAAGGCGCATTCGCTGGCAGCTGGTTGAGTGAAATATCCGCGACAGCGAACCGTACTTGTTCGGCTATGATCGAGGTGTTCTCACAAAACATTTTGTTGAGTGCCACAGGACAGAAGGCGCATGTACTTCCTAAGCTGGTGGTACATAATCACGAGCGTCTTATCTTCGAGGAATAAGATTCCAGAGCCAGGTTAAATAACGCAGTCAGATGCGCGAAGAATAATATATTTTTTTTTTAAAAAAAGAAACCTGACTGGATAAGGACTGTAAGTTAAATATCTCTTGATACGCTGTACTATAAACCAGTCGCCTACCAGGTAAAGATGGTAACTAACGTTCATATGAACATAGGCTTACATGCTTCACTGACGGACACTACCTCACCGGCGTTTGGTGACTACCTTGTAACTGAACATCAGTACCGCGCATCACTCCTGTTTAATGATTGGAATTATCCACACGATATCTACTGCAACCACAGATTAGGTCGAGAAGGTGCACAGCGTTGTTCGACGAGTGAAGACCTTTCAAAGGACTCCTTTACCAGTAATCTTAACTTCTTTTGTTATCATTTTGGATCTTAATAGTGCTCGTTTTTCCTACAGTTTTCTCGCACGTCAAGTCAGTGTTCGACAACTGGAAGTTGGCGTCACCAAACACCTCATCTCATGCGCTCACTATTTCCGCAGTTCAAGTGATTGGAAAAGAGGAAAAACAACCCGCTATTTTTTCGAAATCAATGCTGATGATGATTCGGACTGCAGAAATACGGAACCTCATCGAAATATCTGGAGTCAGGTTAACCACGCAAATTGAACACTTGCTTCCTCTCATGAAGCCATTGCTGTAAGGGCTCGCATTTCTCTGGCTATCCTCGTCCCCAAAAACACTCGCCTCCTTACCAAGGAACCTGCAAAATACAATCCGACGAACAGTCGGCGGTGTTTATCTACATTCAGAGATAGTTGATATGTAGGTGACCTCTAAGTTTGCAGGCCAATGTGAATGTGTTCCACCAGAATTCATACACTGGAAATCTGTTAGCGTTGAAAGACTGTCTTGGTTAACTCATTTGGATTCTTCCTTAAGTACTTTCAGTCAGAAACAGTCACGGATGAGAATGAACGTATACTCAGGGTAGTTACTCCGAGGAACAAAAACCATGGAGAAGAACATAACGTGGTCCACCAACGATTCAAGTGTGTTCTAGTTACTAAGAAAACTTCGATCAAGTTGGAAAAGGGCCCAATAAAAACACATTCACGAAGATTATGCCCTATTTCCCTCGTCTCCTGTTTGTCTTGTCGAGGTTCTCTTACATGCACACGTCACTGGGACTTCTTACAACCTCCATATCATCAGTAATGGCGCAGCGGGGGCACTTTGGGCTCAAGGTTGTATCATTGCTGAACATCAGAAACAGCAGTGATCCCAACATCGATTCCTGAGACGCTTCGTTGACCATTGCCTCCTTCATCGACCTCTCCCCTGTAATCTATCCACTGTAGGTTTGATTTGTCGGGAACTCCCGCAGTTGTTCCAACACTTTTGAAAGAAAGCCGAAATACACAGTTGGAGAAAAGCAGATGATAACATATTGAGTCCTGCACTTTGAAATCTATCCCTCATTGTGACTATTGCCAACTTTATTTTGGGCGTTGTTAAACTTACCTGCATACCAGTAGTCATTGGACCAAATATTATTTTACTTTTATTGCATTTCCGGCATTTGGATTATGTATTTGTGGGGAATAGTTTCGTGCCAATTCTTTTTATTACATTTTGGAAAAACTGTAATACTCGGAATTGGAGATTTCGAATAGCCCTAGAAATTGTACTCGAATTGAAACCTCCCACGCAAGTAATAAGGAGAAGACCTCGTACTGGTTGTAGTAAGCAATTCCTGTTTCCGAGACAAGAAGCCGAATTTATGGATTTGCAACTGTTTTAAGGAAATCACCATATCATTAGCTGATCGTATTGTCACGTGCAAAGTCACAGATCAAAGAGGTTAGCGAATAAAGGAAGATGTAAAGCGGAGGCTGCTCGTCCAATCCTGATGTGGTATCTTTAACGCGACGTTTGGATTGGTCTCCTGTTAGATCTTCTATTGTGTCGAAGGTTTGGATAAGCGGTGAATCGAGTAGATTTTCACCACAGAAACTGTCGACAATTTGTCATCCGAACAAATGGCGCCTGGTATCACGTACTTGCCTCTGAGTCTGTCGTCCATTTGCACATGTGCAAGCTCTTGGGAATATAATTTAAAGAACTCCAGGTAAATGAATTCATCTCACGGACTTAGTTATAGCACATGGTTTCGTTGCTGCCTGCACGAATCCTGTGGACCAGCATAGTTTTTCCTGATATGAAGCCAAGTAATCAAAACGGTGCACCGTCGCACCTTTCAAACGCAATATCTAAGTAGGAGTGACACAAGGGAAATGGAAGTGTTACATTTCTAAGGAGATTAATTTGCCTTACTAATTATGAGTCTGACGTCACTTTACCTGCTAGATGAGTTACTAAGTATTATTGTCGAATGGTTAGTTCAGTGGACTGCTGCTCTGACAAAAAAGTTATCCAATGGAGCTTAGAAGTTCAGACTTGTGCAGCCTTTCATAATGATCTTGCGCTTAGTCTGGAGTGGCAGAGGGAAAACTTTTACTCATACTAATGGGATTATTGTAGGGTTTTCTTTCGGCGAGAAGCTAGCCGGATGTCACGAATGCGGATTTCACTGTTCTGCTCATCTACTATGCCGAATGCAGGCACGCTATACAGACTAATAGGAATGACAACCGATTTTTAAATCAAGTAGACTTCCATCACGAAAATTGAACAAGTGAATGCACCCTTCGGTCTGTTGGGACCACAGGCGCCAGGCCTAGAAAAATTGGTAGTTGCAGTCGCGTCAGTTGAGTCACAAGTGAACCAGATGTTCTCTGGGACTATTCGCGCAATTCCGGTTAATTCGACGATGATGCATGAGACAACCCAACATGACACAACGCTCCAGACCGTAATTCACTATCTCCACACGCAGTGGCCACAATCAGAACTTTCAAGTAACCCGGTATAGTACGCCCTGAGAACCTCCTCGCACTCTGCCCTCGAAACTTGCCTTCCGTTTGTAGACGGATGGAATTGCAGATCAAAGTGACCAGTTAATTTCATACATAACATCCGGCAATCAACAGAATGAGGGTATTAGCACCCTCCCATGTCTACTGGTCGGAGGTGGACGAAGCACTTGAACGACAGGCACGCTTCTGTCACGGTTGTGCGTTGGCGTCGAAGACACTCCAAAGGACCCTACTACAATCGTGGCCCAGCCTGGCAGCGCCATGTTCCGGGATTCATGTTGATTCCGCCGGACCGCTTCAGAGACAGGACTTACTCATCTCTGTGAATGATTCCAGTAAATGACCGATGATTGCCTGGATAAAAACGATCACCATAGACGCAATTGTCTCTCAGCTTCAGAAGATCTTCAGCAGATCCGGGTGCCCGAAAACGCTCGTGAATGACAACCGAAGTCAGCTTGCCTCGTCGATATTCGCATATTTCTGCAGACGGAACGTTGTCAATTACCTCCATTCTTCGCCCTCTCATCCTTAGCCTAACGACTACGCCGAGCGCCTTGTGGGCCGTTCAGGCTCCCTCTTTAGAAAGTCCAGAGGGGGACTACCATTTAACTTTAGACATTCCTAATTCGTTACCAAGCCACGCCAAATCCACGAACGTCGGGTGGTGTATCTCCGGTTGCAGCCAACATCGATCGTAAGATTCAGTTTCCACTGGAATCTCTTCGGCCGTCAACGATCACACCGGATGTCAGAAACAGAGCCATGATAAACCAGTTCAGCAGACATCACGGATCGAAACTTTGTGATCTTCAGATCAGTCAGAGGGTATTGACACGCAACCACCGGAGCCGTTCACTCAAATGAACCACTGGTCGAATTCGGAAGCAACTTGGAGACGTCACCTACAAAGTGCAGTTGCGAGATGATGTTTGGTTGCATCCCGCTAATCGACTTGAACTCACGGACATCCCCGGCAGTGCATGACGAGTGAATGACTTGCCGGTACCTTTGGTCTACAACAGCCGGAACTTACATCATCCAGCATTGCATTGCGTTGTCCAGCTTAGACGCTGGACAGATCGAACGCGGAGAATAACGACACTTATGCAGACCAGTGCCTGCGTTCTATCTCACGGTCGGCGTATTCAAAGGGGCAGTGTTAGGGGTAGGCTAATCATCATTATCATCATCGTAGACAGCAACATGTCAGCCGTTCGCGCTGACGCTCAACTGCCACATAACCATGAAGTAGAAAGAAACAATCTCTGTATAAGAGGAGAAAAAAGAAAAGGACGGGAAGGGACCTAACTACTAAAAAAACTAAACTTAAACCAAAGTGAGATTTGACACATCTGCCATTCATAAGACTTGGACTCAAGGCTCATTGAAATAATTGTTTCCGCTTCCACGTGACACATAAGGTCACAGTTTTATACTGATATAACTGCATTTTCGTTGATCTAATCAGGTCGAAAGCTGAAGTGAGCACATGCGTTGTTGGTTGACCGCTATCCTTCTGCTGTCTTGTCTCGTATCGTAATTCAGGATGGTTTGATGTTGCCTAGAACTATTGCATCATGCGTAAACGGAAGCTCTCTTGCGAGTTCTCAGGGTTAACTTTATGTAGGTATGTACAAATTTTTAGCCAGTAACACTTGTCAAACATGTAGTGGGTTTGTCCGCCCCGCAATTTATATAGATGGATCAACAAGACGTTGTCAGTTTCTGTACCACTACCTCAAGACATCCTTTTTCTCATCAACAGCAATAAGACATTGGTTATTGCATTATCTGACTGTCCAATGTTTGGTTTAGACTAGTCTAAGTAACGCCAAATTACTTGGTGGTCGAGATGTCACACCATGATGTGTGCTTTGTGCTAAATGCATTGTGCTCCTCTAGGACTGACAAGGGTGTGTGTGTACGCTTTGGTTGGTGACAGTATGTATTTAGTCGAAGGTTTTACCTCCCCTGGGAGTTGTACCACAGGTGATACTGTTGCTAATGAGGAGGTTTTATTTGCTGTCAAAGTCCGGTTGTTTTCCACTGATTTGAGTCATATCTGGAGCCAACGTAACGACCCTTTATCCCTAGAGGGCAGGGTCTGTAACGCGACTAAGCGCACTGCACCTCTGTGCGGCTATGTAACCCAGTTGCTCTGCTTCGATAATGATTTCAGGTTGTGTTTGACAATCGTCTACAGAACGTTGCTGGTATGTGGTGGTTGGACCACGTGAACGATGTTAAAATAACAGGACGCATTTTGGAAGCTGACATTCTACTTTCACATGGTATACATAATCTCTGTTGATTAAAGTGGCTCGGGCACGCCTTATGCATCCATGTCCGAAATCTGCCATACTGCCACTTGTTTGCACTTACTGGGTGTGGCTTGAACAGACAACATTTAGACAAACCATGACCTGGTCTTGAGGTTTAGAAAAATTTGCCCCTAGTGACTCTTCTCGGCTGAAATCTGAAAGATACATCGTCACTGGATAAAGATCACAATCCTTAGCTGAGAACAAGGGGGTGTTGCATTGCTTTTCATGACCGTCTTTAACTGTTGTTATTAAAACTTTCCTGAACAGGTGGATAGGTAACAAAACCTCCAAGGTTGCTTGCAGTGTCAAGTTAACAAGAGATGGTTTTCATATTCTCATCCTCACACTTTTTCGTTAACCTTTTCCACCTGCTCTGTTTACTTGTTCTTTTTTATAAACTGTTTGCTTCATTTTCGTCAGATGGCACTCAATCTGCCTTTGGGTTTGTGTACAATAATATACTGTTTCAAAATCCTTTACAGAATAGTCCCAAGTTAGAAGTGTAAACTAATCTCGCTGCAAGTGAGATTAAGGCTTCTTGCGGGTTGGTTTTCTTCCGTACTCCTTGAACCTCTCTATTGTTCGTTCTCCATTCACATACAACTAGGTGGCATTTATACCATCTTACTCGATTAGCTACCGTATCTCCGGACCTCTTGGGCCATGAAACATGTGAGCTGTGGCCACATTCTTTTTAAGGCATACGTGTGCTACAATGGCCATACTGATGGTCTCTGTCTTCATATATCTATGCCAGTAAGTTATTTTTTCAATCTACATTTTACCCTTGATGGTTGCTGTATTCGCTGGATGTGATGAGCATGGTTGACAGTGTGTCGACCTCATTAGTAAGTAATCCAACAATTTAAATTTATGCATCCTTAAAGACTGAGCCATAGATGTTATTCGAAAGTCAATGCCATCAAATATCCTTAATTGAACGCAGGTATCAATAACTATTCGTAAACGGCTTTTGTAACATACCACTGTGAACGATCACGCTTGGTAATCGTAGAGTACCACCTTTTTCCTAGTGGTTCCCTACAAGTACATTACAAGGTTCAACTGAAAGCCGGAAACAGTTTTGACAGAGACCATCCCAACCTTCAGGTTACAGGTTTCTCTCTAGTTTGACATGCGCTCACTGCTGTTGACAGTTTTATGCGTATACGAGCTAATCGACCATCTCCACAGTTTCATTTTCTGCGATTAAATCTGCGTAAGCTTAGCGCTGTTGCTGCAAAATGCATTTCAAGTATTCGAGAGAACACAATACTGTCTAACCCTATCTATCGACTCTTCGCCCAGGCATTCTGTGAGTACCTGAGGCACTCATTCATTCTTTTGACTACTACAACATCTAACATAAATGGACAAGTGGATAACCTTGATGCAGGTCGTTGTTATTTAGTTTGACAGACGGTTCCTCTTAAAATCCCACTCGAGCTGAACCGTGAGACAACAACGTCTATTGTATGCTCACATGCCACAGTACATTCTTGCGTTTAGGAGACTAAAAAGCATGTTTTTTTGTTGTCAATAAAAACAGAGGGTGTTTACGGCGCTACGTGTGATACTGTTCCGGATTGTAAAGAAGAACGAACAGCCTATCTATGTATTTCACTCCTGACCGAAACCCTATATGCACTTCCTTAGTCCATAATTTTTGGATGCGATGAGTGGATAAGGTAAAGTAGATAATGGAATTCGAGTTTTGACGGATGTAACTGATATCTTTTTTTCTGTTGGAACTGTCATTTATTCATTTTCCGCTGTAGGAGGCGTTTTCCGTCATTTCCGTCAGCTAAAACAACTGGGTCATGACTTCAAAAGACGCCCTATCATGTATAGAGAATGCAATGCAAGCTTATTCGTAGCATTTGACAGCATATACAATCATGGGCCCCAGTTCGTTTAAACACTTTTATCTCTTCAGGGTTGGGTACTGCTATGTTGGTAAGTGATGGTAATGTGGCGGAATTGAGAGCTTATGTGAACTGTTCATCTGTGCACTTCATTTGGCGGTGTACCCCCGATTACTCATTACGAATAAGTGTGTCGCCTGCTACACTGACAGCTTCTTTGTCAGACAGCCTTCGTGGAGCCAACGGCACACATGAACTGGAATAGTCTACTTTAAACAAACGCAACCTTGTTTTCGGAGTATGCATTTATCCCATCTGTCTTGTTACATCGATTGTAACCGCTATGACACGGTATCTCGACCCGCTTTCTGTGTTTTCTTACCTTGTTTAATTTCACCGAAAGTTTACGTTTATTCACTTCGCATGAGACAACTTGTTGAATGACGACACTCTTGTTCAACGGTGCTTTGAATGTATATTTGATTGTATATATATATAAACTTACGGT
The DNA here is from genome assembly GCA_014220965.1 of Paragonimus kellicotti. NCBI lineage: Eukaryota > Metazoa > Platyhelminthes > Trematoda > Plagiorchiida > Troglotrematidae > Paragonimus > Paragonimus kellicotti. The sequence continues at coordinate 93,540 of LOND01000358.1, forward strand.
TACTAGTGTATTTATTGCGTGTTACTAACAAAAAGGTTTGTTCCAACTATAACTCCTATCTTTTTGCTCTCGATTGTAAAGTTTCCGCATGTCCACTTGGTCAACAGAGGAACCATTTTTGCGTTTGATTGCTGGGAAACAGTTCCCTTCGGTTGTGGAATTCGAAGCCGCCCTGTCAGAGTTTATGGCTCAATCGTACACTTATTTTGTTCGACGCAGCAGTGCTCCTGCCAAAAAACATAAAATCCGCTATGAGCAAGTGGGTAGTTTGTTTCTTTGGGTAATACTTTTTCTTTGCAGATGTTTTACTTGTGCGATCATTACCCACGTCGGAAGAGTGTAAGCCGAGGGTTACGCAAGATAAAGTAGGTGTGGTAGTATGAATAGTTCCGTTACTGTTTTAGTCACAAGCCAATGCACTGCGAGGCCAGGTTCACGATGCGACGTTCCCAAGATAAGCTAGTGGTTGGCTCATTTTTCATGGAACACAATCACGAATTGAACCAAACTTTGTTCGAACAGAAACCAGTCAATCAGCGATTGACTGCTGAAGAGATGGAAGAATTGAGACCGATCGTTCGGATCAGCACGAATAAACAATTGAAGCAGTATATCGCAGAGCGCTTCTCAAAATCGTTCTCCACCCAAACTGTCGTGTATCTGCGCTCCCGACTCTTGAATGAATGAATGCGTTTGATTGTGGACTCTGTCCAGCTTCGGTGTGTTTGTGTGTGCGCATGTGTTTGTGGTTATGCCTAGCTACTGTACATAAAAATGTGATGTAATACACACATATTTCCTTTATTCTGTAACATTTTGCTGCTGTTGATTTCATTGTGCCAGTTTGGTAACCGAATGGTTGATGTCAGTTTACTTTCATTGTGCTTAGGTGTGTATCTGCGTTTGTCAGAAAGTTGAAGGATCTTTCAATCCTTTCGAGAATTTACTACTTAGATACTAGGCCACATATCCCAGTAGTCCGATTTTCATGAGCTTAGAAGATGCCAAATCTGTACGATTTGCCGTTCATCCCTTATGGGAATTAATTGTCAGGGTCATTTGTTCGTCTGTATGTTTACTCAGAGTTACTTCGATTACCTTAGTAACTACTAGGCGTTACCGTCTGGTCAGCGTGAATACGAATGAGTAATTAGGAAAACTTGTCACTTTTCTAGAAGTGGACCAATGCATGTGTACGTTACCAAACTCAACAAAACTCAAATCAAGAATTCCATTTGTTTGACTGTGAAATTGTTAATCAGGTATTTTTCATTCCTGGCCACCAACGAGTCGCACGAACCAGCGTCATCATTTTGTCAATACCCAAATAACTTGGACGTAAGTTCGGTGAGGCATCAGGAGACTAACCATGATGAATCCAAACACATTCTTTATGGCACGCATTTTCGAAGGTAAAAGCCGGTTCCTCCAGTCTGGAATGAAACTTAGGAAATTCACGTCTAGTCATTCATTTCCGACCATTCTTCAGTGAAGGTAGAATCAAAGTGAAATAGAGACTAGTATTAGGGATCGGCTCAGAATTCTTTACTGGAGGTGGCTGTATAATCAGACAGTCTGATTCACCTAATTCTTCGGTTTGTATATGCGTGTATATGTATTCAACTTCGGGAATATTTTTGCCAGTTACATGTTGAATATCATAGTTCTGGGCCATCAAAACAGTACGACACCGTTTAACCATAGCGACAAGATTTGATGTAATGTTGCTACTGATGAGCAGTACGGCGTTTGGTTGATGTCAATCAAACATCAGTCATTTTCGATCATAACGATCACACTCAGCTAGAGTTTCTAGCTGATTCACTTTTAAAAATGTTCAATTGGCCCGAGTTTCGCTCCTATTAAAACTCGTCCGCACTGCATGCTCTTGCTGCGACCATATTTCCATGAAGCAAACGTAAAATGGAGATGGAGTGACACCATTAAAAGAGACAGTCTACGTTTACTGTGGTTAACCAACATTAATCCGTGCTTAACGTAGCACATTACACATTACTGTTTTGAGAAGGACAAGTCGGTCAAAATTGTTGTCATTTGTGTTGGAATGTAAAAAGCCTTGACACTCCAGCGTTCTAGCTTTCTACCTCCAAACAAACTTAACCTGATACTTCATTTTTTTCCACCCCAGTAGGCAATCACTAAAACGACGAATCAAGTGACTGTGGTTTGAACTTACATTATTAAAGTAAACTTTTGCAAACGGAATGTTGTGGTCGAACTGACTGTCCTGACAGAAAGCGGTAAGTAGCATTGCTGTGTCTGCAACAGACGCTTGGCCTTGAGAGTTGTTTATTCCAAGACATTTGTTACAAGGTTTGTGAAAGTATAGAACAACAAACGCACACACTGTTTTGCACGCATGCCGTGTATTCACATACTTCACTTTGGTGACACGTCACGCGTAGTGCATATACATGTTTTCAATAGTCAGTTCTAGCCCCAGATCTTTCTGGCGTTGAGATCTACCCTTTAGTTTCCGCATGTATGTGTCTTATTGTACTACTCAGGAACGAAGCTGTGTGTTATACAGCATCATTACTTATTTTGGAGGTATGAGCAAGTCTACTTTGGCAGCTATTTTGTTTTAATCAGTCTATGAACATGCACCACCAGGAGACTCTACAACGCTCCACGGAGAGGACCAGAACGTATTGTCAGCCATTGCCCCCTTGCATAGGTGACATCACGCCGCAAACGTTAGGTTCATTAGTTTTGAGCCTTGACTGGCCGATTTACCTCCACATTCTTCTTGCTCTTATTCTGTGTGACATACTAGTGCTGTATGATTGTCAACGGCGGTGCGGAGCAGGACGATACTAATCAATAAGAACGACGTATACGCGATTCTTCGGACGACTGGATGCCTAAGGTAACAGCTGAAACGATCATATATTTCGCATGAAATTTTCAACAAAAAACCTACCTTTGGACGAGTGATAAAGGGTGCTGAGAATGCATGTCCTGTAGCCCAATGTGTAGGGCTGATGTCTGTCTGGCAACTGAAAATTTCGAAGATTGCTTCCCTTTGAACTACTTAACCAATAGGGGAAAGTGTGCATTGTTAATTGTGTACATTCCGTTTATTTGCGTCAAAACATTTGTGTACAAAACTGTGTGTGGTATAGATATGACGGCTAACGAACAAGGGAGGGAGATACTGATGTGATTCAATTTAAGCAAGGATGATAGTCAGTTCCACGGAGAGTTAGTGTGTTGCGTTAACAATTTTGCGCATACAGCATTTGCACTGCTTTTCGAAGTGGGATAACTGACAGGCTTTTCAGAATGCAGAGGCTACGATGAAATATGTGTTCGGTTTTAAATAATCTAAATCTCCGAATTTCCATCAATAGGTTGAATATGAGTTCAGTGTCTTTTTTCGTGCTGTGGATACCAGTAAAGCGTTTCGATTACATCGCGCTTGTACACGACTGGTGCAAAGTCTGATGCATGTTAGTGGTCTCCACCACGAGTCCATCTGCGGTCGACTTTTCGTTTCATTGCGCCATCTGGAGGTCTGGTGAATGTAATTTCCAAAAATATAAACATACTACACCTCGTGTAACACAAAATGTCAAGGCATATTTTAATGACAAAAACAAGGAACTATAGTGTTCGTGAAATGTATTGTCGTCGACTCAATGTTTGTAAAAAAAATAGCTGGGGCAAGTTGTCAATTCTTCTGGAAGAATCCCTGCCATCATTGACCCTATTTGACTTTCTGTTACCACAACCTGTTTATAAACAAGGCTCTTCAGATTGATAATTTTTAAGCATAAGAACTTCGAGGTTTTAGACTAATAAAGAAATGGAAATGCCATTATCTAGAGTGACGTTAAACAGTCAGATGGGTCTTTTATGAATACGGAACGAACGGTAATGGAAAATGTTTCATGTGACCTGACAGAAACTTTCCGTAAGTCTCATTACTGAAGTGGGTGTGGCTGGGCGTTTGCATACGATAGTTCTGTTAGTGAACTACGATAATTCCGTCGTGCCTAATGTAAGATCAGTGTTGCAGTGGACAACACGGTCGTCACATAAAAGCCTGGTTTGGTGACGCTATTCACTACTGACGAGCCGTAACTTAAAACGAAACTCGAGTACAGTACTTTTCGAAAGGAACTAGCGAAAAAGACGCGCGAAAGCCATGATCATTTGTAAGTAATGTTCGATTTATATTAGCTGAAGTCCGCTACTACTCGTCATAAATCTTGCGTTGGACCAGGTGAATCATTCACGATAGAGTGTCAATTGTGTTTCCGCTGGCTTCAGTGGGTCGGCGAGCCATCGTGCAGCTTACTATTATTGTTATTACTATCAGTAGTAATTCGAGCCGGCCACTTTCTGTCTGTTTTGTTTCCATTGCTAGGTTGCATATAGTTTGTATGCTTTGCATGTGCGACTGTTGAGAGTAGTTGAAGTGTATACATGTCACGTGTTTTCTATCCCTATTGTCCTGACGTTTGACACGCAGAGATAACCAGCTGATGGACACATTCATCGCCAAGGTAGACAGTCAGATGAGAGCGGTTTACCAATTTTAGTGGTAAGCCCACGATAATGGCTGTTATTGACCCCAGTACTGTTGTGTACGATTGAAAATTTTTGGGTTTGAGTTCTGTCTAGTTTGATGAATACTCCTTTTGGGATTAGACCGCGTAAAACATTCCGGTTAACCAGGCGTAGTCTGTGTTCAATAATTTCGCGAAGAAACGAGACATACTCCAATTTGGTTCTAACATTTTTAACCTTTTCGAGAGGTGAATGGTTTCTCGAACTGGTTGCCTAACAACTGCTGGACGCTACTTCGATCAAGTTTACGCTCGTTTGATTTTTACAAAATGCTAATCAACTTTCTCTTTTGATGGTAGAGTAAATTGGACGGTATAATTTTTTGTTTGTTCCCTTTCCTAATTATTGGACTGATTCATCCTTGTTGTTTTTCTGAAGACTTCTACGCTAACGTCTCGTTGAGTTTGAGGCATCGCATCAGTTCTTTCCATGCCTTACTCTACCTGATGCCGAATAGTCGGAAATTTAATGAAGAATTCGAACATGTTGGATGCATCTGTAAAATGTCGCCTACGGTTACTCGTGTTGAGTTTCTGTGAACGACTCGGCGATTTGTTTTCTCTACTTGTCACATCAGCTAGTGTTCCCCATTAATTAAAAAAAGAAAAGGTTAAGATGTTTTCCTTTTCTCACAATTTTCATAGTCGCCACTTTCGTTAGTTGTTTTTAAACTGCGATCTGCCTTTGTTTTAATGCGCTGCGTTTCTCCCCATGTTGACATCTCTGAAAACTTCAATGTTTTTTCAGATATATCCCTTATGAATGTGTTACTGTTGGACAAAGATAGCCATCCCACAACCTTTTACACATAGTCCAAAAATTCCTCAGTTTCATCACTTTTTCTGTTCTGAACATCTCAGAATTAATCAGTGATAGTACTCTTCTGCACTGTGCTCTCATGATTCAAACAGTCTGCAGTTGGAGACTCAGGGTGATGACTGACCGGTTTTTATTATTTTACTGTCGCCATCGCGTTACTGTGAATTGATGACAATTTGGAATTAATGTTTTACAGTGAAGTTTCTTCCGCTATCCTATTTTTTCAGACAAGAGTTGTTTCATTGCATGATTACCTGTCTGCTACAAATCATTCCCAACGGATGATATATTGTTTGCAATGATGATACTGAATGTTCATCCGACTAACGAGCATGTCGTGGATTATGAGGTGGTTTTGTGGGAGTCTTGTCGTTTATTAGAGATAACTAGTGATTTCGATTTTTAAAAAAATGAAAGGCTGTTTCCGTTGGAGGATAAACTTTGTAAATGACCAACTTTTGGCATCCCAACAGTATCTTATTGAAGGCAGTAGTTAGAAAATAAGCGTTGCCTTTTAGTCATTCTCTTGGATCCTACACCTTAGTTACGCGCTCAATCGTTCGACCCAAAAGCTAGAAAGACAAGAGACTGGGCAACATCGTCTATTGGAAGAAAGAGTCAAAATTAGGCCATAGATGCTTTATTTATAGGACGAGGCGATTGCCATACATGGTCGACAAGACGCGAAGTAAATCAAATGAGATGGTCATATAGGGCAAATCACATTAAACAGTCATTTATGGCAGTCAGGTCGTCAGAACAAATCACACGTTACAAGGGATATCAGAAGGCAACGCGAGAAAACAGAGCGCAAAGGTGTTCAACCGCACGACTGCAATCTGATTGGCTGAATGGAACCATACCACCACCCACGCCCGTGCCATCCGAACTGAGTCGATCGATATGGCGTGATGCGTCCTGTCCGCCTCGTTACGGAATATGCCTCCTAACACATTCACTCTGAGTGGAAGTATTTTCTTCAATCGTCTTAGCAGTTGGTACATTCCAACCACACTCACCTAATGAATGACTGATTAGACCCTAAAATGAATAAACACGTTTCATCGGTGACTTGAGCGATATGACTTTCGTTAACCCTGATAAACTGACTTCCTGGATCGTCAACCACGTACTTAATGCAAACTGTCTGATCGATCCAGTCAACATTCTGTGAGCGATCGTACATAACTGAAAATCCGCTATCCTGAGTACACTCGAGTTACTGTTTTTTTAGGTGTCGTAGGTTATTCCTGTGCACAGACACGGCTAACCGTGACTACTGGTTCATCCGATGATTATATGTGTTACTAACCGACTAGCTTCGGTCTGTTTTTTGTTGGGTGTTCTAACTAATACGAGTTCACACAAAGGTGTTGCAGGCTTTCACTAGGTGGCTTTATGTCATGAAGTAACCTGGATAAGTTACGGAACTATTTTGTCATATCTGGATGGTCAATGTTACACTACTACGAACTTGTTTACACAATACAGATTTCTTGCTTCCCATTGTTTCCAAACATGCCCTGTTCCATCCGGAATCCCCGAAAATGACCCCACTGATTGACGTTTGGTCGAATGTGACCGGTGCGGATGCGTGTTCTTCGCAGGTTAACTTGCACTGGATTGCCAAGTCATTTAACAGTTTATCCCAGACCAAGGTTGTGCATATTTGCCGTAGCATCAATTCACTGGTGCACATCTAATAGATTTGCTTCATGAAGCCCGGCAGACAGGAGTGGTGATAATCGAAAGTCACTTGCTTTAATGTGTATGATCGACAACTACGCTCCATCTCACATATTTATTAGGTTATTCCGCCCACAAGCGTTTTAATTGTACATCATTCGTATCGATTAGAGATCTCGTGTTTGTTTCTGTTTACTTGCAGGTCAATACCACCAAATGACCAGTCACAAGCTTTGCCGTTCCTTAAAGCGAAATACTCCAGAAACACGATGTCAAATAACGTGCTGTTTTGGACCTTTCCAACTATTGGCGTTGCATGTCCACAGATCAGTAATAAATCAATGTATCTCGGCTAATCGATCGTTTGATGCTGATGCCTCATTTTCGTAAAACATGTTGGAGTCTTGAAGGTACTATTTTGGCTCAGCTTAAACAAGTATCAGTTCGTGTATTCGTTTATCAACATGAGATGAACAGGTTTGCTTTGTTTGAAATGTTGTGTAACTTGTATTCCATTCTATCAACACCCAGATTTTCGGCAAATTCCTCGTTATCTGAGAGCTCCCACTTTTATCTTAAACTACCATTCGAATACCACTAGGGATTGAACTTGAAGTCGAAAATCCGCGTACAAGTCGGGCTGGATGTAGTAATTAATTGTATATGACAATCTCAAAGGTATCAATAACATGGACTCAGTATTAATAGTTTGAGTTGTCACTGAGCGTTAACAGTACGACATGAAAGGCTTATCGTGCTATATAATCAATCCACAGTTGACAGAAGATATGAGACGGGTAGGAATAAAAGTCACACAGCAACTGTGAGCCCGATCCTGCTTAGTCAGTATGACATTACACATTACTGTTTTGAGAAGGACAAGTCGGTCAAAATTGTTGTCATTTGTGTTGGATCGTAAAAGCCTTGACACTCCAGCGTTCTAGCTTTCTACCTCCAAACAAACTTAACCTGATACTTCATTTTTTCCACCCCAGTAGGCAATCACTAAAACGACGAATCAAGTGACTGTGGTTTGAACTTACATTATTAAAGTAAACTTTTGCAAACGGAATGTTGTGGTCGAACTGACTGTCCTGACAGAAAGCGGTAAGTAGCATTGCTGTGTCTGCAACAGACGCTTGGCCTTGAGAGTTGTTTATTCCAAGACATTTGTTACAAGGTTTGTGAAAGTATAGAACAACAAACGCACACACTGTTTTGCACGCATGCCGTGTATTCACATACTTCACTTTGGTGACACGTCACGCGTAGTGCATATACATGTTTTCAATAGTCAGTTCTAGCCCCAGATCTTTCTGGCGTTGAGATCTACCCTTTAGTTTCCGCATGTATGTGTCTTATTGTACTACTCAGGAACGAAGCTGTGTGTTATACAGCATCATTACTTATTTTGGAGGTATATGAGCAAGTCTACTTTGGCAGCTATTGTGTTTTAATCAGTCTATGAACATGCACCACCAGGAGACTCTACAACGCTCCACGGAGAGGACCAGAACGTATTGTCAGCCATTGCCCCCTTGCATAGGTGGACATCACGCCGCAAACGTTAGGTTCATTAGTTTTGAGCCTTGACTGGCCGATTTACCTCCACATTCTTCTTGCTCTTATTCTGTGTGACATACTAGTGCTGTATGATTGTCAACGGCGGTGCGGAGCAGGACGATACTAATCAATAAGAACGACGTATACGCGATTCTTCGGACGACTGGATGCCTAAGGTAACAGCTGAAACGATCATATATTTCGCATGAAATTTTCAACAAAAAACCTACCTTTGGACGAGTGATAAAGGGTGCTGAGAATGCATGTCCTGTAGCCCAATGTGTAGGGCTGATGTCTGTCTGGCAACTGAAAATTTCGAAGATTGCTTCCCTTTGAACTACTTAACCAATAGGGGAAAGTGTGCATTGTTAATTGTGTACATTCCGTTTATTTGCGTCAAAACATTTGTGTACAAAACTGTGTGTGGTATAGATATGACGGCTAACGAACAAGGGAGGGAGATACTGATGTGATTCAATTTAAGCAAGGATGATAGTCAGTTCCACGGAGAGTTAGTGTGTTGCGTTAACAATTTTGCGCATACAGCATTTGCACTGCTTTTCGAAGTGGGATAACTGACAGGCTTTTCAGAATGCAGAGGCTACGATGAAATATGTGTTCGGTTTTAAATAATCTAAATCTCCGAATTTCCATCAATAGGTTGAATATGAGTTCAGTGTCTTTTTTCGTGCTGTGGATACCAGTAAAGCGTTTCGATTACATCGCGCTTGTACACGACTGGTGCAAAGTCTGATGCATGTTAGTGGTCTCCACCACGAGTCCATCTGATCATCATTGCAAACAATATATCATCCGTTGGGAATGATTTGTAGCAGACAGGTAATCATGCAATGAAACAACTCTTGTCTGAAAAAATAGGATAGCGGAAGAAACTTCACTGTAAAACATTAGTTCCAAATTGTCATCCAATTCACAGTAACGCGATGGCGACAGTAAAATAATAAAAACCGGTCAGTCATCACCCTGAGTCTCCAACTGCAGACTGTTTGAATCATGAGAGCACAGTGCAGAAGAGTACTATCACTGATTAATTCTGAGATGTTCAGAACAGAAAAAGTGATGAAACTGAGGAATTTTTGGACTATGTGTAAAAGGTTGTGGGATGGCTATCTTTGTCCAACAGTAACACATTCATAAGGGATATATCTGAAAAAACATTGAAGTTTTCAGAGATGTCAACATGGGGAGAAACGCAGCGCATTAAAACAAAGGCAGATCGCAGTTTAAAAACAACTAACGAAAGTGGCGACTATGAAAATTGTGAGAAAAGGAAAACATCTTAACCTTTTCTTTTTTAATTAATGGGAACACTAGCTGATGTGACAAGTAGAGAAAACAAATCGCCGAGTCGTTCACAGAAACTCAACACGAGTAACCGTAGGCGACATTTTACAGATGCATCCAACATGTTCGAATTCTTCATTAAATTTCCGACTATTCGGCATCAGGTAGAGTAAGGCATGGAAAGAACTGATGCGATGCCTCAAACTCAACGAGACGTTAGCGTAGAAGTCTTCAGAAAAACAACAAGGATGAATCAGTCCAATAATAAGGAAAGGGAACAAACAAAAATTATACCGTCCAATTTACTCTACCATCAAAAGAGAAAGTTGATTAGCATTTTGTAAAAATCAAACGAGCGTAAACTTGATCGAAGTAGCGTCCAGCAGTTGTTAGGCAACCAGTTCGAGAAACCATTCACCTCTCGAAAAGGTTAAAAATGTTAGAACCAAATTGGAGTATGTCTCGTTTCTTCGCGAAATTATTGAACACAGACTACGCCTGGTTAACCGGAATGTTTTACGCGGTCTAATCATCAAACTAGACAGAACTCAAACCAAAAATTTTCAATCGTACACAACAGTACTGGGGTCAATAACAGCCATTATCGTGGGCTTACCACTAAAATTGGTAAACCGCTCTCATCTGACTGTCTACCTTGGCGATGAATGTGTCCATCAGCAGGTTATCTCTGCGTGTCAAACGTCAGGACAATAGGGATAGAAAACACGTGACATGTATACACTTCAACTACTCTCAACAGTCGCACATGCAAAGCATACAAACTATATGCAACCTAGCAATGGAAACAAAACAGACAGAAAGTGGCCGGCTCGAATTACTACTGATAGTAATAACAATAATAGTAAGCTGCACGATGGCTCGCCGACCCACTGAAGCCAGCGGAAACACAATTGACACTCTATCGTGAATGATTCACCTGGTCCAACGCAAGATTTATGACGAAGTAGTAGCGGACTTCAGCTAATATAAATCGAACATTACTTACAAATGATCATGGCTTTCGCGCGTCTTTTTCGCTAGTTCCTTTCGAAAAGTACTGTACTCGAGTTTCGTTTTAGTTACGGCTCGTCAGTAGTGAATAGCGTCACCAACCAGGCTTTTATGTGACGACCGTGTTGTCCACTGCAACACTGATCTTACATTAGGCACGACGGAATTATCGTAGTTCACTAACAGAACTATCGTATGCAAACGCCCAGCCACACCCACTTCAGTAATGAGACTTACGGAAAGTTTCTGTCAGGTCACATGAAACATTTTCCATTACCGTTCGTTCCGTATTCATAAAAGACCCATCTGACTGTTTAACGTCACTCTAGATAATGGCATTTCCATTTCTTTATTAGTCTAAAACCTCGAAGTTCTTATGCTTAAAAATTATCAATCTGAAGAGCTTGTTTATAAACAGGTTGTGGTAACAGAAAGTCAAATAGGGTCAATGATGGCAGGGATTCTTCCAGAAGAATTGACAACTTGCCCCAGCTATTTTTTTCAAACATTAAGTCGACGACAATCCATTTCACGAA